>OU974074.1:15822631-15852631 GCA_918843875.1 Diadumene lineata | reverse complement strand
TTATTCATCATCATCATCATCATCATTATGATTATTAATTATTATTATTTATAGGAATGTGACATTAGTCTCCTGACTTTGTGCTTTTATGTATTTTCAGAGTGAAACAATGGGGTCTCAGCATGTACTGTTCTCCATCTTTAGTGCCCTTCTTGTTGCAGTCTCATATCATTTGAGTAGAACACCAACTGATCCTACAGTACTAACGTGAGTATAACTGTTACAATTTATCAAAATAAGTAATAAAAAAGTATGAGAGAGCATGTTGCATTGGTTGATAAAGATCTGAGTCAAAGGTGACTTAGCAAATGTCTAGATTAATGCTGCTATTTTAAATTTAAAATTTTGAATTTAGCTATAATTTAACTCAGATATTTCATTTTAAACCTTATGCAAATTAGTAGTAACAAATTCTGTATCAGATTTGCAGAATATGCCGTCAGGGTAGTGATTTTGTATTGTTCCATGAATTATTAATGACTTTGATAAAAACATTAAGTGATAATAACAAATTAATGGTATGTTTTGTAGATCTTTGTTTCGTTCGTCATGCCTTGATAAGAATTCTTTCAGTCCAGAAGCAGACTTTGTAGATCCATTACCAGAGAAGCTCAAAAGGACATTGGTGAGTTATCAATACTGTGCTAATTTATCCAATGCATTTATTCATTTGTTTTTAATTCTTTGTTCATTCATTCATTCACTCATTCATTCATTCATTCATTCATTAATTCATTCATTCATTCATTCATTCATTCAATCAATCATTCATTCATTCATTCATTCATTCATTCATTCATTCAATCATTCTATCATTTGTTAATTCTTGCATTTTGTTTCTCTTCCAGTCTAAAAGACTTCAGAATGATTTGATATGCTGTTTCTTCATATTAATTTTTGTGTTTGCAATTCATGTCAGCACTGTCTTCACCACACTGCAGGTAATTGATCAAGCTTTTCACTTTATTTCATTTTAACATTATTTATAAACACTTCAAATTAAGCACCCAAAAAATGATTATTATTTATGATTTATTTGATGAAAAAAGACCTGGGCTTTAGTGCTCACATTTTGAAATAACTTATTTTACTGTAATAAAAATAATCTTTGGATATTTATTGAGTTTTTTTTTTCAGGATTTATTTTCTATTGATTTTCATCAGTAAAAATAAGTAATGACTCATTATTTGGATGATCAAAATGATAATATTATTGGGGATGTGCTTGAAATAGTTGGACTATATAATATAAACAAAACATCATTTGACTGTAATAATAATTATATGATAATCATTAAAATACAATAATTATTTTATTTTATTTTCAGCCCTATGTTAGCTATGCATTATATGGTCTAGCTGGAATACTAGGTGTTTTAAATCATTACTTATGGCCTCAGCTACGCAAACCTCTACCATGGCTGTGCTTTGCTGTTCCTTTCTTTAAAAGTAGAGAATTCAACCAGTTTGAAGTTAGGGGTAAGAAAAGAAGAGTCCTTCTTCATACAAATAGAACTGACTATCAGAAACGCTTTTCACATCATTTCTTGAGTTATTACTTGGTTCGCATTCATACTGGTACAGTAGAACTTCAACCAGATGTCACCAAGAATTTTTAACAAACTTAATTATTATGATAAATTGTCTTAAAGACTGTTTTGTTTAACACGTTAAATTTGTGTTTTAGATGCTGCGAAGATAATGCGTTTTGAGAAAGCTCAATTATGGCTACATTTCATAGAGAGAAATTTTGTCTACCCTGCTGTGTTTTTGAGTGCATTGACTAGATATGCTAAACCGTTGGTGGATAAATTTGGTATTATGTAAGTATACATCATTCAATAAAATATTAGAATTAGTGTTAGTGTTAGTATTAATGAAATTGAAAAAACTGTGAACTTGCTGTTGTGAATGCAAATGATGTTGTTCTTGGAAGCTGCAATAACGATCAGTTATGAAAATTGTATTTTATGCAATGATGCTGGTGATGATGATGATGATGATGATGATAA
This sequence comes from Diadumene lineata, assembly GCA_918843875.1. NCBI lineage: Eukaryota > Metazoa > Cnidaria > Anthozoa > Actiniaria > Diadumenidae > Diadumene > Diadumene lineata. The sequence continues at coordinate 15,850,619 of OU974074.1, read as the reverse complement.
TGATGATTGTGGTGATGATGATATAATTTGTTTTATGTCAATGGTTATAAAGCATCAAAGTTGAAGCAAAATTGTTGTTCTAGCTGTGTACTTGAAAGCTGGCTGCCTTTTTTCACTATACACCATACTTAATGCCCAGTTTCCATCACTCATATAATTTTTGTATCTTTTTAGATTTATAAATTATAATGAATAGTAAGAGTCAAATCATTTAAAAAACAACAAACAAACAAACAAACAAAAAAAACAACAATACATCAGATAAATTATAGCATAGTGCATTATTTATTGTTGTTGTACTAGTTATTTTTTCTATATTTCAGTGTTGGTCCTGTCATCATCTGTGTTGTTGGACTCAAGCTATTACGTAGTGCCTTCTCTGACTCCTCCCGTCAACATCTCATCCTGGTATTTACACTGCTGTTCTTTAGTTTTGATTTTGCACAGATCTCTGAGACTTTGCTGATCGACTATTTCTTTATGTCTATATTTATGACCAAGGTGAGTACTATAAAATAAAAATGATTGATGTTATTCACAGCACAACACTCAAATGTGTGACCTGTTAAAATGTGTTCACGTTCTAGTTCTTGGAACCAATCAAAACAATGTTTACACTGCAGCTTGAAGCATGGGTTTAGCAAAGAGACTGATTTATCCTAATTTCAACCATCGCAACTATACCCATGACAACCATTATTCTTGACTTTTACGAAGACACGTAATGGATGACAATTGAAAAAGGGACAAAAAAGCCAACTATAGCTTCTCATTTTAACATTTATAGTTCACCTGCATCAAAGAATTCATTTCCCTGGCCACTTTTATAGAAACACTAATAATATTATTGGTAACAATGTTCTATGTTGTGTCTCTGCAGTTTTATGAGTTGATCCTCAAGATTCGCTTTATAGTGACTTATATTGCACCCTGGCAAATCACATGGGGATCTGCCTTCCATGCATTTGCACAACCATTTAGTGTGCCTCGTATCCTTTTATATAAACTTAAGCATCTAAATACATTGTCTCTAGTCCCTTTGAGCATTGTGTGGTGAAATATAAAATGTATTCTTATCAGTTTTAGATATTTTTTATTCTTTTTCAACAATAATTCTTCTTATTACTTTTTGTACAAATATATATTAATTTTCAGTTATACTCATGTTCATATTTTGAATGAGTATCAGCTCTTAGGCGATATGCGTCTAAATGAAATATTGTATTGTATTGCATATGGTAAATACAAGATTTTGTGGTCATTATATTTGATGTTTGAAAATTTCTTGATTTAAGTGTTCAGATTCAGCCATGTTGTTCTTTCAAGCCATAGTATCCTCCATTCTCTCTGCACCTCTCAACCCTGTGTTAGGTAGTGCTATATTCATTACTTCATATGTAAGACCTGTAAAATTCTGGGAAAAAGATTACAAGTAAGTTGAATTTACATTATGATCATTGACAAATAGAATTATAGATACAAATCAAAGCTGTAGGAATGAATGATTTTTACATGGTATTATGTGTTTTTTGGGAATAAAAATTGAGGAATGAGTAAAAAAATATAAAAATTAAGGATTTTTTACATTATTGTTATCATGCCTTTTGTTGAATAAAAATCTAGGAATGAGTCAAAATATAATCAGTAGATGATTGATGAATTTTACTGAAATGTGTGCATTACGGTTCCGCTGACAACAAATTATTTGTTTTCTGTATGTAGCACTAACAGAGTTGATCACTCCAATACAAGACTTTCATCACAGCTAGATCGTAACCCAGGTAATTTTGTATCATCATCATCATCATCATAACTATCATCATTATCATTTTAACCACTATTGTGGCCATCGTCATCATCATCACCTTCACCATCGTCACTATTATGATCATCATTACCACCATCATCACTGTCATTATCATCAACACCATCATCATTAACTGTACTATTCTAGAAACATGTTAATTGATTAAATTTTAATGTGTTATAATAATATTGATAGACATTAAGCTTGGGCTGCCTGTGGCTCACTGCTCTTATCAAATTACAGGTTCTGATGACAATAATCTCAACTCTATATTCTACGAGCATCTAACCCGGTCTCTCCAGCATAGTCTATGTGGGGATCTGATGATGGGCCGATGGGGTCCTGTGTCTACTGGGGACTGTTTTGTACTGGCTTCTGATTACTTGAATGCTTTAGTTCATATAATAGAGGTGGGAAATGGGCTGGTCACATTCCAACTTAGGGGATTAGAATTTAGAGGTACGTTTTGGCCAGTATCATTATGATTGGTAACCAAACAAACAAAGAAACAACAAACCAACTAGCAAACAAACAAGCAAACAAACAAAAAACTAACCAACCAACCAACAAACAAACAAACAACAAAGCAACCAACAAACAAACAAAAAACCAACCAACCAGCAAACAAACAAAAAACCAAACAAAAAACAAACAAACAACAAAGCAACCAACAAATAAACAAAAAACCAACCAGCAAACAAAAAAAAACAAAAAAAAAAGACGAAACAAACAAAAAAGCCAACAAACAAACAAACAAAAAACCAACAAACAAACAAACCAACCAACTAACAAACCAACAAACAAACCAACCAACAAACAAAAACCAACCAACCAACAAACAAACAAACAAACCATAAGCAAACCTTTTATTTTGCTCTTATGGACCCAGTACCACATCTCTATTCCCTCTCCCCCCACATTCATGCCACAAGGTTTTTTCACTGTGTTTTTTTTTTTTTTTTTTTCAATTAATTTATATTTTCTCTGGAACATAAATCAAGATGTGAAATAGTCAACTAAGTAAGCAAACTTGACAGTTTCTGTGTATTTTTATTTTTCAGGGACTTATTGTCAGCAACGTGAGGTAGAGGCAATCACTGAAGGAGTTGAAGATGATAATGGTAACTTCCAGTAATATTCTGACTTACACTCAAAGGACTACTATTGTGAATGCCCAGAGCTCATTAATGATTTCATTATTAAAATCCCAATGTCATTATTCAAAGCAAGTTCCTTAGTCACAAAAAAAAGAACACTCAGTTTAAAAATATATTTAAGACAGAAAACATGTGTAGGAAACATTAGGAGTTTCTCGACTTGTTAAAAATGGATAAATATGTTGATTAGAATTTTGGAGACTTGGTTTTCAAATTTTGAATGTCTGAATCAAACGATAAAATCAACATTCCAAGAATGAAATAACTAAAAGGTTACCAGACAGTGTTCATCATTGAAGTAAAAATAATGTTGTTTGGTGTTTGCTCTTGTTTGTTTTATTGTATTTTATTAAGGTTACAGGAAGGGTTCGCGGGGTCTTTACGTAAAAAAATTGCCAGCGCGTTGGATCGTGACTTATTTGGATGAATTATATATCTTTTTAAAGCTGAATAACTAAAGAATATGACTATGCTTTTATTTATTCAAAATGATAAAAAGATAACGAGTTTTAGCACTCTAAATGAAAAATGAGAGCTTTTGTTTGAAAAGGTAACCCAAGAATACGTTTGGTCGGATTGCTTAAATTTTTGCACAATATCAATCATCACATAATTAGCTACAAAACCGTGTGAGCGATTTTTGATATTTTATTTGGTTTAAAAATAAACTGGAGTTGAATTTTTTCATCCAATTTTTTTAGTGAAATCTGATACTTTTCACAATGAAATAAAAAGTAAAAAAAATATGAAAAATCGCTCACACGGTTTTGTAGCCACGAATGTGATGATTGACAATGTATAAAAATTTAAGCAATCTGATCAAACGTATTCTTGGGTTACCTTTTCAAACAAAAACACTCACTTCATTCGGAGCGTTAAAACTCGCGACATTTCTTCGCTTGCGGAATAAAAACAACCTAGTCATTTTCTTCAGTTATTTAGCTTTAAAAGGATATATAATTTATTCAAATAGCAAAAGATCCGACGCGCTAGCGATTTTTTTACAAAGAGACCCCGTAACATGCCGTGAACCCTTCCTGTAACCTTAACTGTTGTGTTGTTGATGTTCTAATTCTGTAGGTTGTTGTTGTTGTGAGCCGGGTCATCTTCCCAACATGCTAGCACTGTTTCATTGTATTTTATTAACTGTTGTGTTGTTGATGTTCTAATTCTGTAGGTTGTTGTTGTTGTGAGCCGGGTCATCTTCCCAACATGCTATCTCTTAATGCTGCCTTTGGTCAGCGGTGGTTAGCTTGGCAGGTTGCCTCAACTAAGTACATCATAGAGGGATATAGTATCAGTGATAATAGCGCTGCATCTATGTTACAAGTGTTTGATTTAAGAAAGATATTAGTCACCTATTATGTTAAGGTATGATATAAAAATAGTAGTAGATGGTGGTGACGATGATGGTAGTGGTAATGATGACGATGGCAGTGATGGTGAAGATGATGATGGGAATGATGATGACAATGGCGGTAATGATGATGATGGTGATAATGATGATGGTGGCAGTAATGGTGAAGATGATGATGATGATGATGGTGATGACGATGGCGGTAATGATGATGATCATTTCCCTAATTTCAATGTTCCTTTTGTTTAAATGTCACTTTTGCGCTTTTGAGGTCTAGATTTGATTGTTTTATCCACTTCATAATTAAAAGTTTCGACCTATCTATGTTTTGGAAAAATTTTAGACTTTGAAAATCTCTCAATGATTTTTTACGATTTTTTAAAGATATATTTTGTCATTTTTGCGAGGAACACATAGCAAATAGTCCTTTTCTAGGGTTCGGAACGTGTTGAAGACCGCTTTACATTAGCAAAGATACATTAAGTTTTTACTTCTTAAACGACTACAATACTCAGAGGCAAGGTTGTAGTATTGCTCTATGACTGCAAGTCAACCCAAGCTATGATACTTACAGAATTGACTGCAAGTCATCTTAAACTATGATACTTACAGAATTGACTGCAAGTCATCTTAAACTATGATACTTACAGAATTGACTGCAAGTCATCATAAACTATGATAATTACAGAATTGACTGCAAGTCATCTTAAACTATGATACTTACAGAATTGACTGCAAGTCATCATAAACTATGATAATTACAGAATTGACTGCAAGTCATCTTAAACTATGATACTTACAGAATTGACTGCAAGTCATCTTGAACTATGATACTTACAGAATTGACTGCAAGTCATCTTAAACTATGATACTTACAGAATTGACTGCAAGTCATCATAAACTATGATAATTACAGAATTGACTGCAAGTCATCTTAAACTATGATACTTACAGAATTGACTGCAAGTCATCTTAAACTATGATACTTACAGAATTGACTGCAAGTCATCTTAAACTATGATACTTACAGAATTGACTGCAAGTCATCTTAAACTACGATACTTACAGAATTGACTGCAAGTCATCTTAAACTATGATACTTACAGAATTGACTGCAAGTCATCTTAAACTATGATAATTACAGAATTGACTGCAAGTCATCTTAAACTACGATACTTACAGAATTGACTGCAAGTCATCTTAAACTATGATACTTACAGAATTGACTGCAAGTCATCTTAAACTATGATACTTACAGAATTGACTGCAAGTCATCTTAAACTATGATACTTACAGAATTGACTGCAAGTCATCTCAATCTATGATACTAACGGGCTGGATTGTAAATCATAATTTTAACTGTGATACTAACAGATTTGACTTAGTCATCTCTATACTTTCGTATTAGAATGGTGAACTCTTTATCTCCGTCTTTTCCGTAAAATCCGCCATTAAAAAAAAAAAGAGTTTCTTAGACAATAATTGAAGATAACAGATGGTCAAAACTGGAAGTCTTGCTTCACATAAAAATTTCTCACAGATGCTGGAAATCTTGGATAACACGGAAAAAACGGATTTAAGAATAAATTATAATATATAATTAAATATTCATCAACTAAGAATACTTACAGTTAAAAATAAAGTAATATATTATATTTATTTTTAATTGATTCATAACTCCGGTTTTTCTGTCTTATCCGTTATATCCAACATGTTTGTAAAACTTTGAGTTAGGAAGTCAACAATATTTCTCACAGATAACGGAAATCTTGGATAACACGGAAAAAACGGATTTAAGAATAAATTATGATTTATAATTAAATATTCATTAACTAAGAATACTTACAGTTAAAAATAAAGTAATATATTATATTTATTTTTAATTCATTCATAACTCCGGTTTTTCCGTCTTATCCGTCATATCCAACATGTTTGTAAAACTTTGAGTTAGGAAGTCAACAATATTTCTCACAAATAACGGAAATCTTGGATAACACGGAAAAAACGGATTTAAGAATAAATTATGATTTATAATTAAATATTCATTAACTAAGAATACTTACAGTTAAAAATAAAGTAATATATTATGTTTATTTTTAATTGATTCATAACTCCGGTTTTTCCGTCTTATCCGTTTTATCCAACATGTTTGTAAAACTTTAAATAAGGAAGTCAGTAATATTTTAAAAACATATTGGATACTTTGGATATTTAGGAAAAACCGGATTTAAGAATTAATTAAATTGTATAATAAATACTTACAGATAAAAAGTAAAGTTATATACATTTTTGATCTTTTACTCATAAATCCGTCTTTTCCGTTTTATCCGAAATATCCATCCTTTTTATAATATTCTTTGCCTATCAAATCAATGTTTTTCTCAGATTGGGTGGATAAAACGGAAAAGACGGAAATCCCGGAATTAGAATAAATTATAGCATTGATAGGCTGTAAAGTAGTGAGGAATATTTCTTTGAAGTATGCTAGAGGCAATGTTGATTTTAACCACTAAGCAATTTTGAATCATGTCTCAAACATTTTTCAATGAATAGCCTGTGTATTTCAAATAATTCGCTAGATTATTGTCTTTCTGCAATACAATGCTCACATAAGTTGTTGATGGTTGTTCAATAGATGACCTCCATGTCGCCCATGCTTTTATTGATCTAGCACTCAAAATTAATATGTGCGTTGATCTCTTATTGTTTGAGCAAGCATTCCACGACATGAAATACTAAATATGGAAAATGCATATTGAAGTTATGAATATAAAAGTCCTGTTCTTTCTTTATAGGAATGAAATTTCGCAATCAAATACATTGTTGTTGCTTAGTTTATGCCTTTTTTCGTGAATGAATTCTAATTAACAAAGAACACTTCATGTTGTCCGATACGTTTATTGATTTTGACACAAAAGAATTCAACAAGTGTGTTTGTTCTCTTATCGTTTGAGCAAGCATTCCGTTATATGAATACTTCGAATAGGATTTTTGTACAATGCACGCCTTTTACCAAATACGGTCATGCAAATGGACCGTTTCGTCAGATTTATGCACAATCTGGCCAGGGTATAAAAGCGGACCTCATCCTCACAGCCATTCTCTCCAAGATGCCAAGAGCTTCACAACCGTGTAGGCAACTTAACAGCCAGTCGATCAGAGGGAATGCTTTGTGTTATATCAGTCCGATCGTTGTTGGAAAATGCAGCATTATCAGTGCAAAATGTACAATCAACGTAAAGGAAAAAAACTTGGACAAAGCTTGGCGAAACGTCATCCTAAAAAGAGATGCTTGTGATGAAGCAGTGAAAGGTAAATCAAACAAAATGAAAGCAAGTTTCAGTTTGGATTCATACTGATTTTTTTACTCTTCACATTTCAGCTATAAAAAATGTGGCGTTCTTTTTTAGTGCTGTATCGACGTCTGAAATAAACGAAGTTCGTACCAAAGAGTCAACAATGGAAGAGGATAGTTCTTCAAGTGACAGCGATACGCCGTGCACTTCTCGTATTAGTCAAGAAAGTGGCAACTCAACAGTTAAAAAATATTACCCCGCCATATCGTTTTGGATTGCCCTCACAACACCTAATGGTACACCAGCAAACCCAATTACAATTCATCGTGCTCTCCTGCACCTAGGTGTTAAAGTTATTGCTAACCAGGTAATTACTTACTTGATTACTTATTTACTTACTTATTGATGGATTTATTGATTGATTGATTGATTGATTGATGTCATCACTTACCTTATACAAATTAATTTTTATACAGGTTTCATGTCAAGCGCAGAAAGAATCGATGGCAATGAAAAGTTTGTATGTCGTTCTAAAAGACCACAGAAATGCATTCATGAAGAGCTTCATAGATGCTTCGTATCGCTCCACTTACGTTGATTCAGTACACGAGCTTATAGATGACGACTTGTCTTCCTCTGATGTAGATGTAGATGGCACTGAAAACGTCGTAAAAGTTTACTTAGTTGATGGATCGTTTCGAAGTGAGTTGTCCAAGGCTATATCTAAACTTATCGAGGCCAAACTACAAATAGATTGCATGGGTTTCGATCCAGCAAACACACCAGATCCAACAGAAATTAGTGAAAAGAATCTGCCAAATCGATTGATAGCCGACAAACTGACAGTTTTAATCAATGACATCGAAATAGTAATGAAAAGTCTTCATTACAGCCTTTTTAAAGGGAAGATTTACAAGAAAGTGGAAAGCGCAAGGTATACCTCTTCTTTCAAATGCGACGTCAGAGCATTTTTGAATAGTTTCGCTGCCAATGAGCATTTCAAAGGCAGACTTTTGCGAGACATAAAGAAAGTCAACGAAATACTTTCCGACCCGTACTGTGAAGTAATTCCTCCACTCACGCTGGACTACAACTTGATCGAAGTATTGGATGGAAAGTGCTGGTCTATAAAAGACAGAAAGTTTGTCTCAGATGTCATTCCAGAGGGTCAGGTCGGACGAATTTCACCACGAGCGTTTTGCCCATATGATGCAACAAAGCCAGCAGATCCTAAGTATTTCAGGGAAATTTTGGAGAACAGCCTGAGCGATGAAGATATTACACGTTTCTGTACCGATTTTGTGAAACTACTCGGACATAACCAGAAACAGCACAAAGATAAAGTTCCGTGTCTTGTTGGGGATGCAAACAGTGGAAAGACGAGCCTGTTCTTCCCTTTATTAGGAATAATACACCATAGCCACATTGCGACTATTACGAAACAACGAGCGTTCAACAAGGCCATGATAACACAGTCCACAGAGATAATATTTATCGACGAGGCCACAGTATCGTTACTAGATGTGGACGATTGGAAGACTCTCACGCAAGGGGGGTATACCGCTGTTGATGTCAAGTACCATAACGCGAAGTCGTTCATTAACAAATGTCCAATGATCATTACAGCACAGAAGAAATTGGAGTTTAAAAAAGAAGATCAGGCTGCGATGGACAGGCGATTAAATACTTACCAATTTTCAAGCCTACCAAATACTAAGAAAACAGCAGCAGAGTGGTTAAAGCACAACCCAATGGATTGCATCATTTGGGCGTCGGAAAAAGCTCTACCAAACGACACAAATGAAGACCCTGCTGGATTTATGGACAGCGAGAGAAGTGGTACGGAAGGACTCGATGACCATGAAAAAGAGTCCCTGAGAAATTTATCACTGTCAGACATCTTAGAAAACCATCCAGATAACGAAGAATCTCCAGAATTGGAAGAGGTTTTGTCACCAGAATCTCAACAAGTTGCTGTCGACAGCCAAATAGAAACACTAAGGAAAGAACTGCTTCTCTGTACAAAAAATGGTCTTAGATACAGAATTATTAGTCAAATGCTGGTACGCGAGCATCAAATTCAAGAAAACAAAGAAAGACAACGTGATGAGACTTTAAAACGCAAGCAAGAATTTCTCAGATCAAGAGGCATTTCGCCAGAACATATACAACTACTGACTCGAAACAACATGGATCAACCCTATGCAGAACCAATAGCTCTAAAGCTTGAAGAATATGATCGTTTTCAAGAAGAAAAAGACAAACATCACAGAATTGAAACCGCAAAGAAAGCGTTCCAAGACAAGTGGGTAAAAGAAACAGAACTGAAGCTGTTTGATCTGGTCAATCAAAAAACAGTCACGCAAGACAAAGACACACTGGACGGAATAAATGGCATGATCGAAATCCTTCAACACAAGCTTAAATCACACCATTCCAAAATGGGAACATGGAACATGAAAGAGGCATTACAAGCTAGAAAAAACTTTTGTAAAGAAATGGGTATACTGCAACATACAAAGGAAGATCAAATCGTCTCTCTAACGTGCCTTGTACCAAGTAGGAAAGAAGATTCTGATGATGATGAAGCCATGTTTGTAACACCCGCTACGTCACCACTAAGGGAAAAGCGGCGTGCAGCAACGCAAGTAAAGAGAAACAAATCAAAGAAACACAAACAGCAAACAAACACTCTAACAAAATACTTTTCGCAAAACTAGTATAAAACTGTTTCATTCTTTGCTTAGTTTGATGTTAAAAATAAGTTGAAAAAAAAAAAAAAAACATTTGCAAAATTTATCGTGATTTAGTTGTAAATGTTACAATATTAACAATGTTACATGCTTATAGATATGATGTTTGCATATAAGTTCACTGTTTCTGGATATGTAAAAATGCACATGAATAATAAATATATCAATATTTGTGCTAAATTAACATTGAAAAAACTTTCTCATAGCTCTGCTCAATAAGGAATTTGCTGTCCTTCCCTTCTGAAATCTGAACTCGGGATCCCTAAGAATAACTGACCACTGTCCAAATCCATAGCGTTCGATGCCCGCTTTCAAGTAATTATCTTCTTCTGTACTGAACAACATTATTTTTTTCTTTCTTGATTGTCCTGGTTTAATCGAATTGCTTTCTTGCGTTGTGCTAACATTAGAATTTCCCGCATCTATGTTTACCTGTTCTTTATCACTACCAGGGGAGGAGTTGGGGCTGTCAGAAAGTCTTACACTCACGTCATCGTCTACCTGCGAACCTTTCTCCCCATGCAATTTTTTTAAGCATTCGTGCGCTTTGGTAGCAATGTCACGTGACCTTTGCTTTTGATAATGTACTTTTGCAACTACTGAACTGTGCTTTTGATCTTCGGAAATTGTTTCTTGTTCTTTGGTGTCGAGTTGTTGTTGACTTGTTGTCTCTACGATTTGTCGATATCGAGTTGGATGAATGTATTTTCCCGTAGCATCGAACACCATTTTTCCCATAAGTTGGCCAATTTTGGTGTGTTGATTTCCCTTTTTGGTGACCAGGACATAGTCGCAATTTGGTTTTAAAAGAGGGCGGACGTGGCTTATATAGGTATCCAAAACTTGAAGACTTGTATCAGTCAAACATAGAGTATCGAATCCAAAACGCGCAGCAGTCTTGAACTTTTTCTGGTCGATAAAACCTCCATTAATCTTTGCTGTTTCAACCATGTCTACTGTCAAGTACTGATAGGTCATAGGGCGCGATCCTTTCACTTTGATAAACAAATATACAGCAACAAACTTAGTAGCAAATGACAGGTCGGACGGGGTAGCTTTGTTCGGCGTCTCTCGGCAAATCTTCGTAACAGTCTCGTAACGAGGAAGGTGGTACGTTATCGTGTGTAAAAGTTCGTCTAATGTCGCCCAGTGTCCCTTGGATTCGAGAGTGTCGATGTCGAGATCGCTAGTCCATTGAAGTCTCATCATCTTAGAAACTGTTTTACGGGCTCGCTTTAGATATACTTCTGTGGAAGTGAGATTGCGCAGAACATTATCTGAACACACTCCATGAACTTTACGAAAATCAATCAAGTCACTTATTGCATCCAAGTATCCAATACGTCCAGCATGACCAAGACCCCAGTCACTTTGCATAACATCAACAAATTTAAATAGAAAATTAGGCGAGCTCAAACTAAAGTCTATCCAGTCCCAGCTCAATTCTTCTTCATCGTCAACGTCTTCATCTTCACAGCAAAATTTTAGATACTTAAAACTTCTTCGTACAACTTGCATAGCTTGATTCTTGCTTTTACATCCTCCACCACTCCCTGTCAGCCATGTTTCAAACTCTTTACCGATAGTTGTAGAAATATCAAATGATGGCACTTGTTTTTTGATGCAACGTTCTTTATCTGAATTAGGCGATGTTTGAGAGTCTTCTTTCTTGTTAGCATTTTCACTCGACTTTGCTGGTTCGTCATCAAAGTAGTAAAACCAACCATGTTTGTTTTTGACGTGTTTTCTGCATCCTCTTTGTGTTGAATACCCATCGTGTTCACAATTCGGTACTGGACAGTGAAATAGGTTATCATTTTCGTCTTCTTCTAAATGTAATCTTTTTGGTTTGGGAGATGCACCGTCTTGTGAAGACCAATCTACTGACTTAGAACGTTTACTCATTGCGGACTTGAACGAAATGAACGTATAAATTTTTGTTTGCGCGATAAAAGACCAAATGTCGACCAATCAAAATAACGCTTTCTGGCCACGCCTATAGACACGTTTAAACATGTTTGAAAATGTATTGTTCAATATTGATGACTCGGTACAACAAACCCTTGGGCAAAAACATTCTGGACAAAAACTTGTTCAAACAAATTCAAACTCGCCTTTGAGAATGGTTCCTTTATGCATACAGGAACGTTGTGTTCCCATCATATGTATAAAGGAACATTATTGCTGGACAAAAGGAACTAAACGTTCCTTATTAAACCAATACAGGAACGATTGTTCCTTTTTGTCAGTAATGGGAACATCAATCTTATAACTAGGAACAAACTGATCCTTTTTGTCTGATTAAAAAGAAACACTTGTTCCACTTAACGTTAATAGGAACAACAGCACGGACCTGTTTATTCCATAGAGGAACACACGTTATGTTACAGGAACGTATTGTTCCACTTTAGCACATTTTGTTCCGTTTTTAAACTACTTTTGTTCCGAATCATAGTCTCTTGAAAAGGAACTATTGTTCCTTTAGAGTAGTTCCTATTCAATCAAAAGGAACTTGAACCCAAATTCGAGGAACACTTCAAAAACAACCAAATGGTTATAATCAAATAACAATTAACAGTTTAAAAAATCTAACACAAGAAACAACATTCTGGCACTCCAAACAATATTTCTACTCATTTTCAATTTGATTGGTCTTGTAAATCACGAGAAATTCATTGTCATCGAATTAGGGAAATGTATATGATGGAGGTTGTGGTGATGATGATCATGATGACAATGATGGTGATGATGATGATGATGATGATGATATTGTTGATATATTGCTATTATAATATTTTGATGATGACCATGATGACAATGATGGTGATGATGATGATGATGATGATGTTGTTGATATATTGCTATTATAATATTTTGATGATGATCATGATGACAATGATGGTGATGATGATGATGATATTGTTGATATATTGCTATTATAATATTTTGATGATGACCATGATGACAATGATGGTGATGATGATGATGATGATATTGTTGATATATTGCTATTATTAATAATATTTTGATGATGATCATGACGATCATGAATGGAATGATCAATAAATGGTGATTATATTTGTTCTCGTGTTAGTTATACCAGTGCATATGTTATTTGTCAATTTTTCTGATGGTGTCCTAAAGAATTATAATTATACCTGATCATGAAAATAGCAACAAAACATGTTATGCATTTAAGTGCTACAATGTCTTTACCTCTACTTTTTACATTGGTTTCAGTCTGTCATATTCTATGCTATGAGGTCAGACAAGCTAGAGCAATGGATAGGCAATGATGCCCTTAATGAAGCTCTTGCAACAATGCATGAAGCTACCTATGTGGATCTAGACTCGTGTTTCTACAGTAATATCGATGAAGACTACGATCTTAGACAGGGTGGCATATCTCGAACCAGTTTCCTGGTTGGTTATTATGAATGGATACAGTACTGTGGGTCAAGGAGACAAACGGTAAGATCCCTTCTTTGAGATTGCTTCACTTTTTCTTATCATAAATGCTACTCAAGTTGGAGAAGGAATGTTTTCTAATATAGTTGTTTTACTCTTGCCCTTACATACAGTACTGTGGATCAATAAGATAAATATTAATAAGATCTTTTCCTCAAAATTATCTCAACTTTTACTATCTAAATGCCTTGCCTTCTTTTGTTACATGTCACATAATGCTGTGCTCCCAGAACACATTGTTGTGTGACACAAATGACAAGTGCAAGTCAAGAGAGACTATCAAATGAAAAAAGGGATGTTTCCTAATGTTTAATAAACTGGTTTGAAATTCTTCATTGCTCAGGCTAAGCCTTAATTGTAGGTTAATTAACAAAAGAGTTAAGACAAAACCATTGGTATTTATATTGTTTTTGGATTTATGCATTCCCACGGGATGTACCTCATACAAAAAAAAATATCACACTATTGAGGCTTAGACTGAGCAATGAAGACAAGAAACTGATGATACAACAAAACCACATCCAACAGTATGGTATATTTATTTATACATTTGCTTGTTTGTCATGTTAAGCCCATAGAAGGAGATCGTGATTCCATGATGGTCACACTGTGCTTTGCTTTGTGTCTTTTGGCCCGAAGAGCTTTAGGAACTGCATCACAACACCAGTCAGCAAGGTGACTATTAATTGATTGATCAATTGATTGGTTTGTCCTTCTTTTGTAGTTTAATTTCATTATTTTGACTTATTTTTCACTCAATAGTTCTTTCTTTCTTTCTTTCTCTCTTTCTTTCTTTCTTTCTTTTTTTCTTAGTTTCTTTCTTTCTGTCTTTTTTCTTTCTTTCTTTCTTTGTTTTTTTCTTTCTTTCTTTCTTTCTTTCTTGCTTTCTTTCTTTCTTTCTTGCTTTCTTTCTTTCTTTTTTTCTTTCTTTCTTTCTTTCTTTCTTTCTTTCTTTCTTTCTTTCTTTCTTTCTTTCTTTCTTTCTTTCTTTCTTTCTTTCTTTCTTTGGTTCACTTATTATATTTAATATTCATACATTCCAACACTTTCTCTTTTTCCTTCTCACTATATTCCTGTTTGTCCTTTTTTTATTTCATTTGTTTATTCATTCACTCATTCATCCACCTTTCATTTATTTGTTATCCTCCTTTTTATTATGTTTTATTATAATATTGTATTGTTGTATTTTATTAATTTAATATGTTATTTATGTTGTTTCAGTCTTGAGTCTTTTCTCTATGGCCTCCACGCGCTCTTCAAAGGCGATTTCCGCATAACGTCTCAAAAAGACGAGTGGGTTTTTGCTGATGTTGATTTCCTGAGAAAAGTTGTAGCTCCTGGAGTGCGCATGTCTCTAAAGCTGCATCAGGTAAGTTGCCATGGAAACAATCATTATTATTACTTCTGTATATTCTTTCTCTTCATTTTACCTTGTTCTTTCATCCCCTGGCACATCCCTGTGTATTTTACTCCCTTTTTTTTCATCACTTGATCATATTTTAAATTTTTGAATAATTGTGTATTTTCATTTTGATATAAAGAATGGAATGTTTTAAATCAGGCAATCCAACATTATATTGTAACCAGCAGCATTACATATTTATAATGAGGAGCTTTAAGAATTACTTTATTATTATTATTTATGCACCAATCACTGTATGTATCATCTGTTTTACCATGTCAAGGACCATTTTTCATCGATGGATGAGTACGATGATCATGCATCATTGTACGATGCTATTACAAATCACGAACAGAACCTGGTGATATCACACGAAGGGGATCCAGCTTGGAGGCAGGCTGTACTAGCTAACACACCATCACTGCTGGCATTGAGGTACAAAATAAATCACCCAATGATAACTAACGAAATACCAGTAACTGAAATCATTCACATTGGTGTCCTTTGTTAATTCAGTACTTGTAAAATACCTATTTGCATATTTGGATATTGTTTTCATAGCAGTAACATATAATATATCTATTTATTGATTCTATTGATTTCATAAGTCTGTCATATTTATTTATTTTTTCATGTATATTTTTTTTAGCAAGATAATAATAAATAATATAATTATATCATAAAATATAAATTTATATCATTGATATTTTATTTTAATAATTATTATTTTAATAATATTTTAATAATTATTATGCTAATGCTATGAAAAAAATTTCAATGATATTGTCTATCTATTTATTTCATTGATACATGTCAAATTTATTTGTTTTTTTATTTATAAGAAAATATTTATGCAGGAACATCTTATTAGCTGATAACTGTAAACAGAGTCTAAGGGAGCACACACTTTTAACCAGTAGAGAATCCAAAATTGTCGACCGATTAGTTCAATTGCTTGTAGATAAATTAAATTCCACTTTGTTACCTTGTAGAGTTCTAATTGTCTTTATTTGAGAGTCTAAATAAAGTTTCAAATACATAGTTTTCTTGATGTTTTTTTCAGACATGTTTTCGACGATGGAGCTGATGAGTATAAAATAATCATGCTGAATAAACGATATTTAAGCTTTAGGGTTATTAAGGTATTTGAGTATAGTAGAGTCGCATTACTGTCATGAAGCATTATCATTTTCATTAGGATATGTATGGCATCCAAGACCGTGTTGGGGGCAATTATTATCATTGAAATCATTTGTAATTGGGTAACATCCAACCCCCCCCCCCCCCCCCAAATAAAAGAAGAAAGACATTCTGGTTATTGTGAAGGTGATGAATAAGGTGCCAAATATTGTGGTGAATTAAGCATGTGAAGACTGTTTGTTTTCAGCTCATTTTTGCAGGAAATGTAATATTTCTCTTTGATATTTTTCATCCCCAGGTCAATCGGGAATGTGTCAGAGGTCTGTGGGCTGGTCAACTACAGGAACTAATATTCTTACGTAATCGTAACCCAGAACGAGGCTCCATCCAGAATGCAAAGCAAGCACTGCGAAACATCATCAACTCATCATGCGACCAGCCAATTGGCTACCCTATATATGTATCACCGCTGACCACGTCATATGCAGACACTAATAACCAGTTATCTAGTATCATAGGTGGACCAATGAGCTTTAAGTGTATCACAGGATTTGTACGTCATGTATGGGCACATCTACGTGCAAGATGCGGTGCTTCGTGTCATAGTGGTGGAGACCCATCGGATGAGGCTCCTCCAGAAACTGCTACTACATCCACTGTATTCACAGAACGTTATTCTAGTATAAGATCAACTAACTTACGTACAAGCACCAGTAGGGTACCTAGAACTACCTTTAGCTCAGCACCTGTAGGATTTAGGACTAGTGGACGATCCACAGGGGCCCAGCAAATAGGGGTCCAGAAGAGACTTAGTGCGGGCATGAGCCTTGCTCAACCTCATAGTCCGACTACAACTATAGAAGGCCTGCATCAGATGGTTCGTATTACTGATGCTCAACAAGTATATGACACTATCAACCTTGGTCGCAGAATTGATGTTCAATGGCCTTCTGAACACATGAGAGAACGGGGCGGGAAGAATAATTGGAAAGACTGGAGACCAGTTGACGGCATGGAGGGGCCAGTAGTTCATAGATGGCAGCCATGTCATAGGGATAGTACACAACGATCACATGTTGATAGGACTATTTTACTAGTGAAGATTGATGATAAGTTTGTACCGATTGCTGAGGCTGGAGTATCTGAAATTGGATATGACGTATGAATATTGAATAACTAGGAAGAAAAATACTGCTTAAAATACTTTCCATTCAACTAACTTCAATTTACTTCAGTGGTCATTTTGGTTAACTTTAGAGACTGGAGTATCTGAAGTTGGTTGGCACAAATATTAGGAAGAAAAACGCTGCTCGAAATTCAATACATCTGACTACAATTCCCAATTCATTCTAATCATGAAAACAACTTAAAAAATCTACGATTGACAACGATTGACTTCAACTGACTTTCAAGCAACTTCGACTAACTTTGCTAACTTGGATCATGTAGTGCACAACATTACTCTATGAACACCAAAAACCTTGGATAGTTAATATTTAGTTTCACCTTGAAATACCAACCTAGTTTTCTCATGCTATTGGAAATATAGATATAGCAGTTTTACTAGTTGAATGCAAGATGTGAGACCTTAACAGCCCAGCCCCAGTGTATTTTGTTTGGATCTAAACTGCAGTTCATTTTTAATTCTGGTCACACAGCTGCAAAACTGCTATTTCAGATTAAATAATAATTATAATGTTTCGAGTTACTTTCAAGTCCTTACACAAGCTATGTAGGCTATCGTTTTAGTTTTCCATTAGTAACTGAGTATTTTCAACGTTTTTTTTTTTTTTTGTTTGAATAACAAGGAAGGTTACTCATCAATATCTGCAGAAATTGCACTTTTTATAGTCTTGAATCATGAGTAAACAAACACTAAAACTTAAAGTGGCTGATCTCGTGGAGGTTTGCAGAATGCTGGCAATTGAAAGCTAGAATTTATTTCATGCAATTATTGTCTGCATTTCCAACAAACTCAGATAATGAAAAAGAATTACAAATCCCAAAAGCTGGTCTTTTTGAAAGAATATTTTGACATAAAATAATTATTTCATCTACAAAAAAAACCTGATAATTTTTTTTGCACATTGCAATACAGTTTTACCATTCAATTGAAGTAAATATTACTCAGTCCTAAACATAAGATAACACACGAAGAGTTTTGTTTGAATTTATTTTGTACTATGAGATGTACAAAAACGCTTTTTACTATTGTAATGAGCTAGTAAAGTTTATGTAAGATTTTGTGAATACAATTATAATATTGTAAAATAATTATTAGAAATAATATTAAATTTTCACTTTCCATAACTGTTGTTAACTCTTGTAGAGGCTTCGCATGGACAGGTGACATCTTAGCAAAGGTTACTAGACTGCCATGACAATTAGTATGGCTGTCTGCTACACCTATAGGGGTGGGAGATACTAAAAAAAACCTGGGGGGGGGGGTACTCCCTTCAGATCTGGGTAGGGGTGTTCCACTGGGATCTTGTAGGGGTTACCCTGTTTATGACAAAAATACCTAACTTCCATACCCTGTTTATGACAAATTACAATTGTTTACAAACATTATATGATATATATAATATTAAATATATATATCATATAAATATATATATAAATATATCAATTCAGACACACGTGCTGCTCTTATCTTTTTTTAAAGTCAACAATCTTATTCCTGCCGATTTCCTGAATGCAAAATAATTTCTCTCATTTTTTGGGCCCTGAGTATGACAGGAAGTTTGGATTAAATCGAAAATAGAGTAGAATTGGATACCCTGTTCATGACACCAAGGTTGAAAAACCATACCCTGTTCAGCAGATCATCCCTGTATAGTTGATATAGGGTAGTACCCCCCATGTAAAACCCCAACTTGAGTTTTTGTGGCTCACCATTTGCTCAAAACCCCAACCCTATGACAGACATAAAATTTTAATATTTATTTTACATACTCTACCCAAGACTTAAAAAATGCTATTTCATTAGATTTAGGCAAAAGTGACCATAACACAAATTTTCATTTCATTTTTTTTTTTTTTTTTTTCACAAACAAACTCGCTTTTCTGGAAACAAGAAAAGCAGGTTGTGGTTCCTTCTTATGCATATACACAAATAAATATAGTTTCTTTTCAAAGTATTTTCTATTGTCTTTTCTTCTTTTGAGGAGGTTGTTTTGCTGTACTATCAGAGCCCCTCTTTTGCCCTGTTACAAGACCAACAGTATTTGTTTTTGATGTTGTTAGTCCATTAACGTCACTATTTTGAAGGTTTTGGTCTGTTATGGTAGAGTCCTTTGTTTCTGATTCTGTGTTGGCATCTTCTTGCTCTTTCTTTACTTGAACTATAACAGAAGAGAATTATGATGATGAGGAGGACAATGATGATGATGATGCACTAATGAAAATGTATGATATATATTAATGATAATGATGACGTAGAGGACAATGATGATCATGATAATAACAATTTATAATTTTGATAACAAAATCGCAAGATACCAAAGATGATCATCATGAAAGGTGATAGGGTTATGATGTCCCCTCTTCCCATAGTGCTGTCACACATTTTCTTCATTGTTTTGTGGAGAAAACAACATGTCTGTCTGAGAGACTATTAAATTATATTTGAGAGGAAAAGGATTGATGATGATGAAGATGGATATTCTCCATACCTGTCCCAGTTGCTGTGGATACTGCTGGAGGAACCTGTTGTTGACAAAATAAAGGATTGATGAATGAGTATTTGAATAAATGCAAGAAGATGGACAAGTGACAGGGTCTGATGTGTTATAAAATTGATGTGCATTACATATGGATACATGAATCAGACATGTTTTTTTTGTGCAATTTTTGATAGCTCTTCATAATCGCCACCATAGTTTTTGTCCTTACATGTCCATGAGTGTATAAAATAGATGAATAACATAATAATAAAGGCAAATTTGTAACAACAAACAAGAAATGAACAACTAAAGCAATTCAAAACTTTGTTACTACCTTTACAATATTAGGTGGGAATTGTTTTGCTAATTCTTCTAACAGCTGATTGACACCTTCTCTTTGAAACAGTGAACTTGATTGATTGGAGTTTGCTTCTGGTGTGCTCTTAGTATCTAAACATTGACAAAGAGATCTAATTTAATTTAAAATAAAAAGCTTTTCAACAATCAGAATTTGTGCTACAATTTTTAGCATGAATCACAGGGGCTTTTCAAGTACAAATTTTGGATTTTCAAGAGTACCATATTTCATGTAGACATACTTTTTGTCAGCACAACTAAATACTAGGCAGTTGTAAGGTCAATGACAAGCAGCTTCAGTAAGAGAAGTGAAACTGTTGGCAGACAAGACAATGTACCTGTTTTGTTCTGTGTATCTTTGAATTGCCACCAATATCCTTTAGAAGGATGGTACCTAGAGTATGCAACAGCTGCATGGAGAGGTAAGAAGACAAAATCATATTTAAAGAGAGACGTGGTGGCCTAGTGGTTAGGGCATTGGACTTCGGGTCCAGTGGCCCTGGTTCGATTCCTAGACCGGGCGACCACATTGTGTCCTTAGGCAAGATACTTTACTCTCTCAGTGCCTCGTCTTCTCGGATAAGGACATAAAGCCGGAGGTCCCATCTGCCTTCACTCTGACTATGTTATAAGGTGGACGTAAAAGAACCGCTGAGGACGTAAACAAATCTCTGGCAGTGACCACCCTCAGTGTCTGTCTCGCGCATTTGATCATCTCGTCACGAAAAATGCGTGTTATAAATCATTAAAATTTTTTTTTTTTTAATTTAGTTATTATATCTACTTAGGTGTAGCATAGAACAGACAGTCCTTAAAAAAATATAGACAAAAAAGTTTAATAATCTTGAATAATATTTCGATTTTTTTTGGAGTGTTTTCACCATGGTAATATATTTTTATCATCGTCATCATCATAATCAATAATCGCCATCATCTGACACTACTAATCTCATCAAAACATGTTCAAGTACCTTCTGTAAAAGCTGATTCAAAGTTGTGTAATGCTGACAGCTAAAAAATACCAAAACATGAATTAATCAAACAAACAAAGCAATCCTTACTCCTTCTGGTAAAAAAAATTGTATTCAAATGATTCATCTAATGGGTTTATCAAGTCGTCCTGGGGCATGTTACACAAAATGGGGATAAGTTATCTACTCAATAAAATGATGGATAGAATTTGTAAAGATTTAGTGTCTATATAATGACTGGAGATGTATCTAATGGATAGGGCTATCCTGGCTTTGTGTAAATGACAAGCCCATTCTAGGGGAGGGGTAGTGGCATAGAGGACCTACCCCCAAGTGATTTAAAGAATTTATTTAACAAATAACATAATGTGTTTGCTTTGTTTTGCACAGAAACTGTCACCCCCTCCCCCTGATCACATAGTCCTAAGCCATGCATTATTAGGATAACTTTATTATTATGAGTATGTTGTGTATTGCTTACTTTCTATGTTAATTATGATATAGTGAGCTTATCATGAAGATATGCAACTTACCATTCTTGAATTGATAACAGAGCAGAGATCTGGAGCCTGATATACTACACCGGCAAGAATGTAGTAATCAGCTATAGGTGTCACTAAACAGAAACAGTAGAAACTTCAATTACATTATGAAAAACGTTCAGCTTTTTGACAAAATCATTTATAACAAAGATGAAAATTAAGTTCCACTGTTACTAAATTATAGAATACTCCATCACTTATTAGCATAACAATAACATCTATTGTTAATATTCATTGTTTTCAAAGAGTGCGGCTACTGGAATTGTTATGTGATGGGGTATTCCATAATTGCTCCTCAACTGCAAACCCAAATCTTGGGTCAGGGATAATTAAGTGATAAGAAATGACGAAATATGAAACTCTTATTTGGCATTTTCAAGTTGATATGTCAAATATGTTGTATATCATGTTTTGTTTCTTATCATGAATCACAAATTATTCAGACTCTAGTAGAAGGAAGTGTTTCTGAGGATGAAAAGTAAATCATCAGATTATGAATAGCTATTAATCACAAGAATTTTATGTGTAAATAATTATAATTTGTACCTTGTGTAGCTGAATGCCTGTGTTGTTTACGAATGACAAATAATATAGGATCTTGGACATGAATCACCTCATATTCTACACCAGACATTGTTCTGTAAACAAAGAAATTATAAATAAAAACAATCTAGCGATTTAATTGAAACAAACAATTATTTTAATATATATAAATTCCATGTCAATATATTAATCAAATGCATTTTCGATTTTAATATCAAACATCATAACTAACTGCGAAAACTTAATAAAATGTATACAAATACAATAGACATCAATAATAGTAAACAACTTAGTCAATTAGTTTGATGTACTAACAAAGAAAGAACGTTTCATTATTCAGATATACTCACTGAAGTGCAGAAGGATCCAGCCTTTGCATTTTCACGACTTCATTGTTGCACGTTCGATCATAAAACGGGTTAGTCCTTTGTGAAAAGTATTCTAGAACATTTGTTGGGTTTAGTATAGGAATCCATACACTATCGTGCCATGAAATACCAAGTTGATTTTCTGTTGCATCGGCCGCCATTTTGTCTTTGTTTTGATCACCGCGGGTTTCCTGTTGTGTGTAATACACTGGTTGTTAGTACTGTGGGCTCAGGAAAACTATTACTTGTTCAAAACGTTCAGACTTGCCCGTTTATAACAGCTATTTTGATTGGTTGTTTTGAACTGCCGATAAGTGATCCATCAGCCAAAAGCGCGGGGTTTCGTCAGTAACTTACAACTTCTTGGAATTTTCGCCGTGTTTTTTCAAGTGTTCTTACATTTGGGACCAAAATGGCCTCTCCAGAAGATAGAACTGCTATTCTAAACTCTCTTCGACCAATTTTTCCTCAACTTAACGACAGAATAATCACAGAAAGTATTGAAATAGTTCGACAAACAGTTGGCGAAGTACGTGAACTCATCATACCTGCTTGTATTGACTACTTACTGACCAAAAATACTGAAAACCAACAGCAAAACAACGGTCAAAATGCTGCATTTCCTATCCTCATTGAAGATGAAACGGCAAGAGTACAACGCCAGCCATTTTTAGGAGCAAAACGAAAGCGAATAAGCGATTTAGAAGTAAGTTACGTGGAGGATGTTGACGATAATGAATTGATGTATGTGGCTACTTCCGTCCTAGATGGAGATAAAGAAATCTATATGATTGATGATTCGCCACCCAACAATTTAGATCAAGACTGTATAATGATAAGAAAAAATAGCTCTAAAACTACAACTCAAAATAATGCTCCTACTAACCAACAAAACGTCACTACAGGTTCCAATTATAACAGTTGTAGTAGCAACAGTACTACAACCTCAAACAGTGCTGCAAATATCGGAGCAAACTCAAGCTGTAGTTTTACCACTAATGAACAGTCCAGTAGCCCGGGCAGTCCTAGTCTAAAAGTTACAGACCCGTTAACATATTCCTTCAATGAAATTAAGTCTCTTTTCCCTGACATCCAAGAGAAATTCCTCCGAGATCTACTTTACAAATGGACAAGCGCCCCAGCTGATATTATTATAGTTAATGTGTGCAATGCGCTGCTAGAACATGGATACACGAAAGAGGAACTAAAATCTCAACCTGCACAGACCACGACAATAGTAGCTAAAGTAGATTATCTCAAAAACTACAGCACATATCCTTCAAATGGGTATATTGAACAGTGCCTTACATTGCTTGAAAATGAATTTCCCAAGGTTTCTGTCAATGACATTAGAAGCATAGCTCGCAAGCATCGTTTTCATTATGCCCCAACTAGAAAATGTCTTGAAGAGAAGGTTGTAGAAGCTTATAATCATTTAAAAAACAGTGATGCCTCATTTACACAGATGTCAACATCTAGCAGTGTTGGTCAGAGGTCTGGCCAACCACTGAGATTACTGAAGGGAAGAAGATCAGCTCGAAAGTTACACTGTTTACAATTGCTAGACTCTGAGCTCCAGAAAGAAATTGACTTTATTAAAAATTATAAATTGACTGAAGCTGAAGAGAAGGATAGACAAATGGCTTTTAAACTTAACAATGAGCAGTATGAAGATGCAGGTCAGATGATTGAGTGTGGTTGCTGTTATGTTGAAGCAACATTTGAAGACATGGTCCAGTGTTTGGATGGCCATCTATTTTGTGTTAGTTGTTTGAGGAGTTATGCTAAGGAAGCAGTGTTTGGTCAAGGGAAAGCTATTCTATCTTGCATGACCAGTGATTGTGATAGCACCTTTCCAATGACACAGTTAC
Organism: Diadumene lineata; assembly: GCA_918843875.1. NCBI lineage: Eukaryota > Metazoa > Cnidaria > Anthozoa > Actiniaria > Diadumenidae > Diadumene > Diadumene lineata. Next base: position 15,825,922 of record OU974074.1, on the reverse strand, counting down.
AGCGATCATTAGAATCTAATATACTCTCAAAGTATGAAGACCGACTTGCCGAAGAGTCCCTCAATCTTGCTGAAATGGATGACCTTGTTCGATGCCCTCACTGCGACTTTGCAGCCATTATGCCACCTGATGATAAAGTCTTTAAATGTCAGAACTCATCGTGTTTGAAAGAAACTTGTCGCTACTGCAAGGAAGAGTGGAAAGAACACTTTGGTCTAAAATGTTCAGAAATAGAAAAGAATGATGAGAAGAACATGAGATTATCCTATGAGGAGAAAATGACTATGGCAAAGATACGTAAATGTCACAAATGTGGCTGCGAGTTTACTAAATCCGATGGCTGTAACAAGATGACTTGCCGTTGTGGGACAACGATGTGCTACATTTGTCGCAAGCCGTCAATTGGATACCACCACTTTTGCCAACATCCTAAAGATCCTGGCAAGAAATGCACACAGTGTACTAGCTGTTCTCTTTGGAGTGACCCATCTGAGGATGACGATATGGCGGTGAAGCAAATTGAAAGAGAAGCCAAGGAAGCCAAACAGCAATTCACTGAAAACAAGAAAGAGGATACACTAACAACACCATCAAAAAAACGAAAAACTTCATACGAGGCTGCAAATGCTCACACCCATAAAGTAGCTTATCCTGTATTGTATTGATTAGTAGTATCAAGTTTAATATGCTTCAGGATTTGTGGTCATGAAACTCCAAAAAAGTGGAGGGTGTACTCATGAATCGGTAAAAAAAAAAAACAAAACTTTGTATGGTTCTGCAAATGTTCATACTGATACACATGAAGTGAATTATCCAGTTTTATAATAGGCGATTTGCACAATGGCCTACATCTATCTACAACTTCCAATATTCTTTGCAAATTCTTTTTTTTTAATTCAAATTTTTAATACCTTTGAAGAAGACAACATTTGGATCAATTGCATTACGAAAGAGAGTAAGTAACATTGTGCACATTGCCTATTATTGATTTGAAATGTAGTTTCTTTTTATGGTTAAACATTTGTGGTCACACAAAGCAATGGATTCCAGTTCTGACAATTTTCTAAAATTGCTAATCCTGAAATTTATTCACCGACTATTGGGATGTGTATATATTCTTTATGTGCTTCAAAATATATGGTCACAATCAAAATTAAAGTTCATGCTCTACAAAGAATGTCACTCATTTTGATGTGACATTGAAAGCATGGTATAAAATTAATATTTCACTATGAGTTTTCTCTGTGAAGTTGCAAAATTGCAAATGATATTTCAATAATGTCACATGTGTTGATGACAACATGCCCTCAAATTAATTTCCGAGTGATAAAATGCAAACAATTCTGTGAAAAATAAGTAGTAAAATAGATAAATAGTACAATTATATGCAAATTCTTTCATTTTCTATTGTTTACCAAATACTTGGAATTATTCTGTCTTTGCATCTCACAGATTTATTGTTTGCACTCTACTAGGATTCCTTATACTTATTGAAAGATTTCAAAATATATTATTGTTCGTGTTATGAAGTCAAATTAAAATGTTTTGATTTTCAATGTGTTTTGTGTGGCTTTTAGTAATATTTTTGTCGATTCTGGTTTACTTGAGTCGGGGTTCCTGTGTTACCAAACCCATTCCTTGGTTCAATGATATTTGGTGTCCGTCATAACCCACGTGTCAAAAACGCATTTATTTGGCCATTTGGATATGCTACTGTTAAAAAGAAATTCATAAACATGTCAAAGGCAATTGAAATATGTAAATAAAGTCAAAATGATTGCTAAATTTTCACAAAGTGTTTACTTGCTAACAAATGTTACCTTCTCGATTCAATGTGACTTTCTACGCTGTACATATCAAAGGCAAAAAATATATTTATCCAAATTAATCATCAGTTATCACATTTCAGTTTCGTTCACTGGAAAATAATGCGAAACCTTGTATTTCAGTTCTCAAAACTGGCCAAGTTTAATAGCCGTACAAAAATAAGCATTTCCAAAACGGTTTTATTTGTTGACGTGAGTGCCTTGTCTCAAGATGCCATTCTAAAAAATTACATTTTTTTAGCTTGAATATTTAGACCATTAATTTTATAGAAAAATATGGCATATTTTGAAATTTGAGAAAATTCGAGAGAACTCAAATGATCAGAAACCCAGCAGTTTATTTTTAGCTGGAATTTAATAGTATTGGAATTCAAACTTCAGTTGGGAAAATTCGCGTTTTTTTACTTCAAATGTGTGAAAGGTAAACAAAACACCATATTCTTTTTTAAGATTATCTTTTTAACTGGTCATGTAATTTTTTGTCCGGTACAATGAAGAATTATTGAACCTTGTAAACATTTTTTTATACGGTCATGATCAACACATAATAATTATCTCCAATTGTAGCTTTTATCATTTTGATATGAAATAAAACACAGCTGATAATGATATTGAATATGAAATCCAGCACTTTATTTTTCAAATTACACAAATTATGTTTAGTATATAAAAGCGATAAAGTGATTACTGACAGAATTTCAAAATGCCGGTTGTGTTTTTTTACAAATTCAATGTGTATTTTTTTAGAAATGTTTTCAAGGGTTACAGACGAGTGAAATAACTGATAGAGATAAAGCAAATTATACTTTGTGGTTCTTCAAAATCCATGCCGGATAAAAAGTGCCATCGATAATAAAAAGTACTCGATATCATAAAAGCACTTCCCGCACTTTCATATTAGCTAACGGCCAACGTACTCGTCATTGGGTCATTTTCGTCTAGACAACGAAAAAAACAAAACAAGAAAACTTGAAAAGTTACTCATTGTACTTAATATATCAACAAAAAAATAACCAATTCAATAAAAGAGGAGGATTTAAATAGGAGTATTAGTATTTCGAAGAAATGTCACACGGAGTGCAACAGCGCTCGTCCACCTGTATCTCGACCAATCACAGTTTACTCTCGGCTACCAATAGAACCATGAACGCACTGGACAGGTGGAATAAACAGAAAAACGATCAATAATTAACCATCTGAAGACGTTGAACACTCGATTGACTCTATGAACAGACCATCAGTGTGATCACAACATAGAATTTTTAATTCAAGAAAAGTTTATCCTTAAACTGATACAGCGAAACAGCAAAACATATGGAGAAATTTTCATGATCATGACTTTGGTAAACCTTTGTTGTTGGTACAAAAGCTGGAGACAAGTCAACTAAGATTCGGAAATTGTGATCTCTGATCTTTAGTCATTGCTATATGGCTTTGGGTTTTTACGATTTTGCTGTAGGTTTGA
>OU974074.1:13202631-13232631 GCA_918843875.1 Diadumene lineata | reverse complement strand
TTTCTGATGTACCAGAGCTGCCCTTTTCCAACTTATATGTAAAAAGAGTTAGTGAAGTAAAAGAGCGTAAAAATACAAAGAGCGTGTAAAAATAAAAGAGAATGAGGTAGAGTGTGTTTCAGCTTATATACATCTCATTAGCATTTCACAACTGACGTAAGAGTTGTACTCGTCAAACTAGTTCTGACTAGTTCTTACTAGATGATGTAAGACTTACAAATGATTGTTGATTTAAGGGTCCTGGTCCTGACTACTTTAGAACAACAACGACGCTTGAAACCTGTGCCTGCGAGCAATTTACCGCTGAGAACGCCGCGCGCGCGTGAAATCCCGCCAAAAGCCAACATAAAAAATAACACAAGGAGCCTTCGAAAATTATACTTCAACCAGCCCAAACCCTCATTTTTTGCGCGGGACTCTATATTTATCTTCATTATTTCTGAACGATTTTGTAAAAATCTTTCTTTTGGCAAGATTTGAAAAAATCCTGATGACTTTTCAACATTTCACGCGATGATAAGTAGTTTAGGGTTTCACTTTTCAAAGCGATTTTAAATGAAAGACGACAAAACTGTAAATTTTGACAAAATTTTAAAACATATATAATTTATTTTCCCATATTTGTGTAAAATAACGTCTGGTTTGGATTGCCTGTAAAAACTACGTCAATAGCTTTATTAGTTTTTGGGTAATATTTTTTTGTTGAAAAAATGCATTTTTCGTAAATTGTTCTTCAAAAATGTCAAAACATGGTCCCGTTCAAAAACGTTTATCTTAAAAATGAGCTCGTGACCATAAAGATTTCTATCCATTTTTTCGATTAATTGATAAATTCTCTATAAAATATCTTACTAAGAAAAAATCAGGACCCTTAAGGAAAAAACTCATGTTGAGCATTGACCGTAAATAATCATCAATATCTGTCGATGTAATATCAAAAATCATATTTTGATGTAAATGTTGGTCATAAAATACTAATAAGAAATAATGTCTAAAATAGTGACTAGTTCAAATGAAAGTGCATAAATGTCGAATGTTTGTTTAGAATAAACAATCTTCTATTTTGAATAAGACATAATTGCGCATGCACAAACTAACAGGTTTGAGAACTTCCTGTGTCAATAAAAACGGAAAGTAATTGTCAGAAAAGCTTTAAACTAATAACTTGGAGTTGTCGGATGACATGACATTTAAAACATATTAAGAATAAACGAAATGTTGTCATTTTAAATTACAGAAATTAAATACGTGCGATGCATTTAAGTTCTAAAATATCTCCATTACAGAGATAACTGAGCTTTCAGACTTCTTGACAAATAACAGTCTAAGCAAATCAAATGCATACCCCCTAAGCAAACTATAAATTCAAATGATCACCCCCTAAGCAAACTATTACCACCCAAAGGAAATAGGGATCTAAGACCAAGAAAACACCAGTTTATTCTACCTAGAATTAAAACGGAAAGATTTAAGGTTGTATGTCGGTAAAAACCAAACATCGAATGGCAACGAGTGCTTTTTTCATACTTTGCCGGTTTGTTGAAATCCAAGCAAACTGACCACCCAAACGAAATAGGGATCTAAGGGACCGTTCATTATTTATGGCAGGGGGGGGGGGGGGGGGGGGCTGGGTGATTAATTACCAAGGAACCCATTTTTTTTGAAGACCCCCTGGCAAGAACAAAATAAATTTCGGGATCCCCCTCATATTTACCTTATGAAATTTCTAGACCCCCCCTGATAGCCAAAAAATTATTTCAATACCCCCCTTTTCAGACTTGGAAAAAATTCAAGACCCTCCATTTAATCACCCAGCCCCACCTGCCATAAATAATGAACGGTCCCTAAGACCCAGAAAACACCAGTTTATTCTACCTAGAATTAGAACGGAAAGATTTAAGAAGTGTTTCACATATAGATGCCTCTTTATCAGTAATAGTTATATAAATTAGTATAGTATTTTCTTATAATTTAATATAATGTATTATTTAATTTATCAATTGATTTGTTAACTTAAACGTTTGCTTTAAGGATTTTTTCAATAAAGACTTTATAATTATCATGTTGATCGTACGTGCTATGTCAATAACGAACTACAGCACCAACAAAAACAAGAGACATACCATATGCTCTCACTAATCACCAACATCTTCATGCAGCTGCCTGTACCCACGAATCAGGGTCGTGACATGGTATGTTATTGTACTAGTGATCACGTGATTCTTGATGCCAAATTTTCTTTCGATTTTTGATTCAGTGTCTGATCTGTGCTAAACATTTGATCCCTGATTCGGTAATATTTTCTCGTGATTCCGATACCAGCGGCTGTGATCCCCACCCCACAGTTAAAACTCCGATCCCACAATAACCGCTGATCCCATATACCAGTAATTATCTATTTTATTATTCCTCATTACATGGAATATTTGCGTCACGTTAATTTCGTGATTAACATTTTTTCCACGTTCCAAAAACTTTGTTTCGTTTGCAAAAAAAAAAAAAAAAAAAAATGCAACTCTTACCAGTACGAAGGTACAAATTGTGTTGTGTGACACAAACCCGAGGACTGCAGTAATGAAGTATTGTAGCAAATGCTGTCTGCTGACATGGTCAGGTAGATTTTACATAGCGACTCCTGAGGGAATACAAATTAACGTGTCACGCAAACAAACGTGTCACGCAACACTAGCATACTAAGCAAACAGTAACCGGATATAAGTATCGTTTGACGGTATTATGATTACAGCATAATAGACAGTACTATCGCTACCTGGTGCGATCAATTAACTCCCTTTAAAAACGCTACACTTACATAGCACCTTATCCACACTACCAGCACTTCGTGCTATCACTCCAAGCAGCACGATCATGAAAGTCCTACACGTTGCTCTCACGCTGCTAGTTTTACTATGTTATTTGTGTGTGTGCACTCAATCAAAGCAATGTGTTCGTTTTCAAGACAGTCCACTCAAAGCCTGCTCCGGTGCTGGATACAACTACACTTATGCTCTTCCAGACGATCTGTCGGGCAGAACGATATCAGGCATCCAAAGATTTTTGTCCTATATTGTTAGGGTGGCTCAAAATTGTTCAATGGTTCAGATGGCTGAGTCTATCGCGTGTATGTCATTTGCACCAAAATGCCAAGACGCGAACAAGGACCCTGTTTTACCGTGCAGGAGAGTATGTTCTGAACTGATGAAGAGGTGTTACAATGTTACAAGTCCATGGGCAATGGATTTTTTAATGAAACAGTGTTATGTGCTGGCTGATGAAACTGCGGCATCGGGAAAATGTTACGAACCAAAGAATTTCAACAAGTATTATAACCCAAATACGAAGGGTAAGAGCACTTGACCACTAACAAACTAAAGCTACGTGAAATATCATTATATTTTCTCGCTCTAATTTTTCTTTTTCACCTCCTTAGGGACGGACCATTAGATAATTGGGGGGGGGGGGGGGGTGGGGGGGGGTGGGCAAATACCAAAAAAAAAAAAAAAAAAACTATCGAGCAAAGCCTTAAACAGAGAAAAAATATTGTGCACGGCAGATGTGCCAATTAAGTAACAATACGCGTAAAAACTAGTGAGGTTTCTATTGTTCTGCGGCAAAAAACTTCCCCACGTAGAAATTCTTTAATTTTCACGATGTTGATGTATCAAGCTAAGGGTTACACATTTCTTAAGTAAAATCTACAAAATGCTGTTTACAAGACAGTGTTTCTTTTGTGTTTAATGGTTTTGTCCAATCAGAATTGCTCAAAACAATGGCTAGGAGACGCTTGCTTTTCATAGTGAGTCCCACGGTAAAATTTTCTCGTAGAAAAAAATAAGATCGCTTTAATAAAAATGAGATTTTGAATAAAATATTGGAAAAATATCCCAAAAGTTTGAAAAAAGGCCAATTTTCTTGTTTTAGCCAATCAGATCAAGCATTTAAACAATACACAATTAACACTTTATGCATTCCATTGCTGTTTGCTACACTAGTTCTTACTCGGAACGTTACTTAAAAAATATCGAGCAGGGAGGAAGAAAATGTCCTGCACAAAAAATTGCCCACCACTTCCCCCCACCCAAATATCTAATTGTCCGTCCCTTAATATTTTGAGCTTGATAAAATAAAATTTTGGAACCCCAACATTGTCCCATGGAGAAAACCAAGAGATTGTTTTACACTGACCCCTATCACATCCCTGTGCGGACCAAGTTGTTGAACAAATTTTGACTTTTTCTCTCGACGATACTGGAATCAGATAGCATATAATTATCACAAAAAATACCGGTGAGATATTTTAGTAAACATAAAAAATGATTTGCATGAAAACGTTTTGTTGACATTGAAACTAGTTCTAATCTTGGTTTAAACAATTAGAAAGAAAAACACAACCGAGCATTACAATATTGATGAGCGTTCTTGGTTCTTGTTCACCTACTTGACAAAAAAAATCCATTCGAAGTATCGTCTTTCCCTGATATTTTTTTACTCTTTCGCAGTCAGTCAGACAGACAGACGGACGGACGGACGGACGGACGGACGGACGGACAGACAGACAGACAGACAGACAGACAGACAGAAGCCTTTACCTCTAAATATTATTTTTTCAGGACCTTTAGAACGTGGCTGTCAAAAGCTCGTCAATTTTCCGTTCTGTAAGAACATAGGTTATAACTACACCATAATCACAGCACAGGCCCAAGCTAGAGCGTACAGATTCATGTACAGAAAGAATATTACAGATCCTAATCCTGAAACACCACGTCCTGGTTCAACACTCGCCAGAGTTATGTCACACATGAAATCCTCGCCCAAATGTGCCAACATTGCGCAGAAAATAATTTGCAGTGAGATGATTCCGCCGTGTTTTCAAGATGAAGGACCTCACTATTACACAGTATGTAAACCGATCTGTAAGAATATTGGAGAAGTTTGTCCTGAATTGCTAACTGGATGGGGTTAGTTAAGTATTTTCTTTTTGTATATTTTTGTTGTTGTTGTGCAATCGAAAATACATTCATTCATGCATTCATTCAGTCAGTCGGTCAGTCGGACAATTAGTCAGTCAGTAGATGAGCCAAAGGAGCTCTTCTAATAAGCATTGCCCGAGGGAATGTACGCTTTGATTCACAAAGACAAAGGAAAGCTCAATCAGCTGATTATCGCGTTTATAGGTCAACTTTACTACGGGGAATGTGAACGGATGGCTCCTGGAATATCATCCCATGGATATTGTAAACATAGTAAACTACCGCCTATCATCGACTGGGGCGATTACTTCGGTAGGTACTAACCATTTCTAATCCATTCGTATCTTTCTCCGGGATCTTTCTACCTTCCCGGACTGATCATGAAGTTCAAACCATATTAAAAGACACATTTCAGCAGTGACCAATTAAAAATAAAACACGATGTTCCTGACAGACATTATGTGCAAAGATGCAACATATTCGAGAGGTTTTCAAAAACTCCCTCAGTTGACGACCAGTTAAAACTAAAACACGATGTTCCTGACAGACATTATGTGCAAAGATGCAACATATTCGAGAGGTTTTCAAAAACTCCCTCAGTTGACGACCAGTTAAAACTAAAACACGATGTTCCTGACAGACATTATGTGCAAAGATGCAACATATTCGAGAGGTTTTCAAAAACTCCCTCAGTTTACGACCAGTTAAAACTAAAACACGATGTTCCTGACAGACATTATGTGCAAAGATGCAACATATTCGAGAGGTTTTCAAAAACTCCCTCAGTTTACGACCAGTTAAAACTAAAACACGATGTTCCTGACAGACATTATGTGCAAAGATGCAACATATTCGAGAGGTTTTCAAAAACTCCCTCAGTTTACGACCAGTTAAAACTAAAACACGATGTTCCTGACAGACATTATGTGCAAAGATGCAACATATTCGAGAGGTTTTCAAAAACTCCCTCAGTTTACGACCAGTTAAAACTAAAACACGATGTTCCTGACAGACATTATGTGCAAAGATGCAACATATTCGAGAGGTTTTCAAAAACTCCCTCAGTTTACGACCAGTTAAAACTAAAACACGATGTTCCTGACAGACATTATGTGCAAAGATGCAACATATTCGAGAGGTTTTCAAAAACTCCCTCAGTTTACGACCAGTTAAAACTAAAACACGATGTTCCTGACAGACATTATGTGCAAAGATGCAACATATTCGAGAGGTTTTCAAAAACTCCCTCAGTTTACGACCAGTTAAAACTAAAACACGATGTTCCTGACAGACATTATGTGCAAAGATGCAACATATTCGAGAGGTTTTCAAAAACTCCCTCAGTTTACGACCAGTTAAAACTAAAACACGATGTTCCTGACAGACATTATGTGCAAAGATGCAACATATTCGAGAGGTTTTCAAAAACTCCCTCAGTTTACGACCAGTTAAAACTAAAACACGATGTTCCTGACAGACATTATGTGCAAAGATGCAACATATTCGAGAGGTTTTCAAAAACTCCCTCAGTTTACGACCAGTTAAAACTAAAACACGATGTTCCTGACAGACATTATGTGCAAAGATGCAACATATTCGAGAGGTTTTCAAAAACTCCCTCAGTTTACGACCAGTTAAAACTAAAACACGATGTTCCTGACAGACATTATGTGCAAAGATGCAACATATTCGAGAGGTTTTCAAAAACTCCCTCAGTTTACGACCAGTTAAAACTAAAACATGCACGATGTTCCTGACAGACATTATGTGCAAAGATGCAACATATTCGAGAGGTTTTCAAAAACTCCCTCAGTTTACGACCAGTTAAAACTAAAACACGATGTTCCTGACAGACATTATGTGCAAAGATGCAACATATTCGAGAGGTTTTCAAAAACTCCCTCAGTTTACGACCAGTTAAAACTAAAACACGATGTTCCTGACAGACATTATGTGCAAAGATGCAACATATTCGAGAGGTTTTCAAAAACTCCCTCAGTTTACGACCAGTTAAAACTAAAACACGATGTTCCTGACAGACATTATGTGCAAAGATGCAACATATTCGAGAGGTTTTCAAAAACTCCCTCAGTTTACGACCAGTTAAAACTAAAACACGATGTTCCTGACAGACATTATGTGCAAAGATGCAACATATTCGAGAGGTTTTCAAAAACTCCCTCAGTTTACGACCAGTTAAAACTAAAACACGATGTTCCTGACAGACATTATGTGCAAAGATGCAACATATTCGAGAGGTTTTCAAAAACTCCCTCAGTTTACGACCAGTTAAAACTAAAACACGATGTTCCTGACAGACATTATGTGCAAAGATGCAACATATTCGAGAGGTTTTCAAAAACTCCCTCAGTTTACGACCAGTTAAAACTAAAACACGATGTTCCTGACAGACATTATGTGCAAAGATGCAACATATTCGAGAGGTTTTCAAAAACTCCCTCAGTTTACGACCAGTTAAAACTAAAACACGATGTTCCTGACAGACATTATGTGCAAAGATGCAACATATTCGAGAGGTTTTCAAAAACTCCCTCAGTTTACGACCAGTTAAAACTAAAACACGATGTTCCTGACAGACATTATGTGCAAAGATGCAACATATTCGAGAGGTTTTCAAAAACTCCCTCAGTTTACGACCAGTTAAAACTAAAACACGATGTTCCTGACAGACATTATGTGCAAAGATGCAACATATTCGAGAGGTTTTCAAAAACTCCCTCAGTTTACGACCAGTTAAAACTAAAACACGATGTTCCTGACAGACATTATGTGCAAAGATGCAACATATTCGAGAGGTTTTCAAAAACTCCCTCAGTTTACGACCAGTTAAAACTAAAACACGATGTTCCTGACAGACATTATGTGCAAAGATGCAACATATTCGAGAGGTTTTCAAAAACTCCCTCAGTTTACGACCAGTTAAAACTAAAACACGATGTTCCTGACAGACATTATGTGCAAAGATGCAACATATTCGAGAGGTTTTCAAAAACTCCCTCAGTTTACGACCAGTTAAAACTAAAACACGATGTTCCTGACAGACATTATGTGCAAAGATGCAACATATTCGAGAGGTTTTCAAAAACTCCCTCAGTTTACGACCAGTTAAAACTAAAACACGATGTTCCTGACAGACATTATGTGCAAAGATGCAACATATTCGAGAGGTTTTCAAAAACTCCCTCAGTTTACGACCAGTTAAAACTAAAACACGATGTTCCTGACAGACATTATGTGCAAAGATGCAACATATTCGAGAGGTTTTCAAAAACTCCCTCAGTTTACGACCAGTTAAAACTAAAACACGATGTTCCTGACAGACATTATGTGCAAAGATGCAACATATTCGAGAGGTTTTCAAAAACTCCCTCAGTTTACGACCAGTTAAAACTAAAACACGATGTTCCTGACAGACATTATGTGCAAAGATGCAACATATTCGAGAGGTTTTCAAAAACTCCCTCAGTTTACGACCAGTTAAAACTAAAACACGATGTTCCTGACAGACATTATGTGCAAAGATGCAACATATTCGAGAGGTTTTCAAAAACTCCCTCAGTTTACGACCAGTTAAAACTAAAACATGCACGATGTTCCTGACAGACATTATGTGCAAAGATGCAACATATTCGAGAGGTTTTCAAAAACTCCCTCAGTTTACGACCAGTTAAAACTAAAACACGATGTTCCTGACAGACATTATGTGCAAAGATGCAACATATTCGAGAGGTTTTCAAAAACTCCCTTAAATTATGACCATACTAGACTCCTTGCAGTTCGTTGGAATGTAGCTCAACCTGGAGGACAAAACAATGGATTTCAGCTCCAAAAGAGGAAAAAGCTTTTGTTTTGTCCTCCGGATTGGTCTGCTTTGACGTCACATGCAATGCATCTATAGCTTAGAAACCATGTTCATCGGGTCGTAATTGTAACTGCAAGCTCTGTTTGGAAATTTATAGGTAGGAAACGACCTACGCCGACCCCTCCTAATAATAGTCCAGTTTCATGTTCTTCATTGCTCAGGCTAAGCCTCGATAGTATGTGATATATTCTTTTGTACGAGGTACATCCCGTGGGAATACACCAATCCAAAAACAATATAAATACCAGTGGTTTTGTCTTGACTCTTTTGTTAATTTACCTAAAACTGAGTCTTAGCCTGAGCAATGAAGAACTTGAAACTGGTCTATTGTAACTGTAAGCTCTGTTTGGAAATTTATAGGTAGGAAACGACCTACGCCGACTCCTCCTAAAAAGGGATTGAGTAAAACAGTCATCGCCATCATCTCGGTCGCCGTAGTGGCATTCATTGCCGTCACCATCATCGCTATCGTCTTCGTAATCAAGAAGAGAAAACAGAAGTCCATGTTTGATTATCAACGACACACCTAATCAAGTCAAGACATCCGGAACACATTCACTTTCACAGAATTAACAGAATTGACATTTTCGGCTTCGTATGCAAATTGCCCATTTCAGACCATGTAACACTCTCTAGGGAATGGTTCTTTTATGAAAAATGTGTTGAAATATTTTCTCCCGAGACCCTCCGATACCGCGACAAAAATTACTCGTTATACAATACAATTAACATTAAATTGTTTCGGATTCATGCGTTTTAGTGTGAACGGAAGGTCTAACCGGATAAATGAATAAAGTTGCGTTTTCAAATTTATCCGGGTCAGTGTCAGCTAGCCCAAGAGTGGCATCACATAGTCTGAAATGGGAAAAGAAACATGGAATCGAAAATGGTCTATTGCCACGTATTTTACAACTTGGATTAGTATAGAAACAAATGGCTAGCTTGTGGTGTTGATTGCACATACTAAAGGTCGGTACACACTAGGAGAGAAGTCGCTGCGACTTGTCCCCGCGACAGGTCGCAGCGACAATTTCCCCCCGTGAGTACTAAGTATTTTTTGATGAAATTGTTGTCGCCGCGACAGAATTTTGTCTCTGCGACTTGCCGCATGAAATCCAACCGGTTGGATTATTAAACCAGTGCACACTGAAGCAACCTGTTGCCGGGGGACTGGGGTGAATTGCCCCCCCCCCCCCAAAAAAAAAAAAAAAAAATGCACTGATTTTTTTTTACTTCTTTTATAATTTAAAAGCAACTTTAATTTTTTTCATTTCATTTACTGAATATAATTATATATAATTAATATCAACCGAATACACTTTGAGTGTTTTATTCTTATAAATAAACTGCAGTGAATGACGTTTTAGAAAATGCTAATGAGAATCCAAAAAGGGATATAACTAGTTGGAAAATTACCAATGGTTCATCTTTAAAAAGAAAATCCTGGATCCGCCACTGCAGATGTTAGTGAAAAATTGTTAACTTTTTGATACAAGCATGAAACTCGGCACAATTAGTTAACTTTATATACCTATCAATTTATAATATGGGCCCACCTCTGATAAGGCCTACTTTTTGCGCAATGCGCATGTCAAAATTTTATCCTTTTTACAACCCATCATGCATATCAGTCGTGTCAAAAACAAGGAATTTTGATGTTTAGAATTTATTTTTACGCTACTTAAAAATATTGGATGATTTAAAAAAATCTAGATATGTTTTAAAAACCGATATTTTTTTTCATTTACTTCCATAAATGGATCCGTGTAATTTGAATTTATTGGTTTATGTACATTTTCTGCAAAAAACGCGTGAAAAAAATCGCAATTTTTTTGACGTCTTATACCTCGAAAACCAGTATGGTGTCCACCTTTCTTCCATTATTTGAATGCCTTAACAGTGAACATCAAATGACCGAATTCATAAAAAAATTAAAGGACAAATTTTTCAGATCTGGTACTATACCTTAATATTTACAATTTCCCAGGTTTTGTGACGTCAGAAGCTTCTTTTAAAAAAATTGAGAATTTAGAGCTGGATTTCAATAAGGAATCTCCAGCTCGCGCAGTTATACTTCATGTTTTAATTTGAAATCCATGGTAAATACTTAAAGATAGTCAATAATTACTCGTGCCCAGGCCCTTAGGCCGAGGGCACGAGTATAGTTCTGCAGACAGTTTTTTTTTTCGCTGTTAGAAATTTTGGCAAGTTCAGACATGTTCCATCAGGTCTGACCGAATGATATTAACTCACAAAGAAAGAAATTCTAATGCCAGGATTCGAACCTGTGCCCTTAGCATCATTGTTACTTCGTCTTAGCCGACTTTGCCATCGTGCCAAATACGATGTTAACAAAACCCATTAGGCTATATATACGTAGTTGGGTTCAAGTCTCCGAACGGCCAATCTTTTTTTTTTTTTTTCACTTTTTTTTTGTTCTCAAGTAATCGTTCTTTTGCAATTTTATCAGTTATATTTTAATAAACAATTTTTTAAATAATTAAAACGAATGCTTCCATGTCGCATCAAAACAGCTAAAAAAATAATTAAAACCAATGCTTCCATGTCGCATCAAAACAGCTAAATAAAACTTAATTTAAGGAAAACCAATTCGTGGAATTGTTAAGAAGAATTATCAGAAGTGAACAAGATCAAAAAGTAACAAGAAATTCATTGCGAAAGTGAGAATTTTCGAGCTTGTAGACGTATACATATCGAAGTTCGCTCACTCGAGTTGAAGAACGATTGTTTAGCGATGTGTATTAACAAAAGCGAAAAAAGACAAATATTTCAAAAGGATCTTTTGGTATCTTACCCAAAGGAGACTATTTGGTCACTTTTCAAGTCTAAAAGGATCTCTTTTATGGCTGAACTTTGCGAAATTGAGAGAAACATAACAAAGGGCAAACAACGAATAATGTTCACTCGCTATGGTCCACGCTTCGGCTGATTGGAAAATCTGCCGAATTTTGAAAGAAAAAGCGAAAATGTGCAGTATTTTTTCGTGAAAAATTGAAGTAAAGTGCAATTTATTGAAATCTTGTTTATTGAGCTTTTATGCTGATGTAGTTTTTGTGTAATTCTTGTTGATTTTGGAGTATTTTTTGCCGTTAAAGAAGAGGTGGTATGGATGATAGTTTAATGCCTTTTAGTTGCTGCGAGCGAAGCGAGTAGATTGCTTGGGCTGCCTGTGGTATTATAAGAGCTTAAAGGCAAGTTCGAGATGTCGCAAAGAAACCGTATTGCATATTTTGTGTTGTTTTGTTTCTTGTTTTTTGTTTTGTTTTGTTTTCGGTTTTTAAGAACCTCCGTTCTTGGGCACGAGTAAACCCTGAATTCAGGGTCTAGTTTGTGGTTTAAAATTAAAACGAAAGAAAGAGTTAGAGTTTTCAAGCACTAATTGATCTAGTTCAAATATTATGATTTTCTATATATTGATTTTGTGGAATTGCACGGTTTATGTTATGTACTTACATATGCTTACATTTCAGGATTAAATAAATTTTCTCCGATGCATCAAGTCTAACAATCTTTTATTCAGACTTTTATTCTTACCCTTTTTATTGTTAGTGACAAGTCACTTCTATTCATTCCCATAATCAACCTATTCATTTTATTTGTTGATCACATAAATATCTTATATCATAATCATCATCATCGTCATCATCACCTTGATCATCATGATCATTGTCATCACCATTATTTTTTTCAAATAAAGACAGAAATATTTGTAAATGACAAGCAACTTCTATTCATTCCCATAATTAACCTATTAATTGTACTCACTGATCACATAAATATCTTATATTACAATAATAATAATAATAATCACCATCGTCATCATCACCATCGTCATCATCACCATCATCATCATCACCACCATCATCATCACCATCATCACCATCATTATCATCATCATCACCATCGTCATCATCGTCATCATCATCATCGTCATCATCACCATCATCATCATCACCATCATCACCATCATCATTATCATCACCATCATCATTATCATCATCATCATCACCATCATTACCACCATCATCATCACCATCATCATCATCACCATCATCATCATCACCATCGTCATCATCACCATCGTCATCATCACCATTCTATCAAAAAGAAAGACAGAAAGATTTACTCTTTTGGTAAATAAGGGAGACCGTTACTCTTACATCCATGGTATACACGATACATCGGTGGATATGCTTTTTTCAATCATCAAGTATTACATATATTTAGAATGTTAACTTAAAATAGCCATTTGACTTTCGTGGATGATAAACCATTCTACTTGTATGAGGGACCATTCCCGAATTCCGTCAATCTCATACCCAGACCCCGCGTTTTCTTGTGGCCTGCGGTTAAGAATGAGGGTTCTGGTATAATCCGATACTGGAAGCCATGTTTTATGGTTTGCGGTTTTAGTTCTGGTTTTGATAGCATCTATTGTGAGATAAAACCCCGGGGGGGGGGGGGGTACTACCCTATATCTACTATACGTGGATGATCCGCTGAACAGGGTATGGTTTTTCGACCTTGGTGTCATGAACAGGGTATCTAATTCTACTCTATTTCCGTTTAATTCAAATTTTCTGTCATACTCAGGGCCCAAAAAATCAGAGAAATTGTTTTGCATTAAAAAAATCGGCAGGAATAAGATCGTTGACTTTAAAAAAAGATAAGAGCAGCACGTGTGTCTGCATTGATATATTTATACAAATCATATAATGTTTGTAAACAATTGTAATTTGTCATAAACAGGGTATGTAAGTTAGGTATTTTTTGTCATAAACAGGGTAACTCCTACAGGATCCCAGCGGAACACCCCTACCCAGATCTGAAGGGAGTACCCACCCCGGGATAAAACTTTAATATCTCTTCGGTCGTCATTTGAAGACGTTACTGGACACTATGATATATAACTAAAACCGTAAACCATAAAACATCGCTTTCGGTGTTATGCCAGAGTCCTCATTCTTTGCAGCAGGCCACAAGAAAACGCGGGATCTGATTTGAATTCCGTGGTAGACACAAAGTCGAAGGCAATGGCGCCCTCACACGAAGACATCGAAAAATATCAGCGTGCAACATCAATGCCAGTAAAAAGACATGCATTGTACATGTTCCATTATTAACTGTGTAACTGCGCTATTTGGTTGTAGTTGCGTGACTGGGAGATTTGCTGATTGTTGTCATAGAATATTTTCAAACAGCGTAACAATTACATAGGACGCCCGGTAAACAAATAATGACCGTTATATATTTCCAATAACTATCCCATTAACTAAAGTATTTTTCTGTAGATGTGTTACGCTATCTGACCTGGCTGGTAACTCTAAAAGAACGTTAGCTGTGCGCATGCTCAGTAAACGGCTACTGCACCAATCTCATACTCAGAGCCCGCGTTTTTCCTCGCCAGCAGCGGATAACAATGGCTCTGACATAATCCGATTTTTTTTTTAATTTGATTGGTCATTCAATTTTGACAACCACGCAAAAGCGCAAACAACCGGAAACACAAATAAACTCAAGCTAGATGTGTGTGACCGTTTTTAGCAGTAGAAAATATATAAAATATGATAAAAAATTAAGTCTGTACTTGTGAATCGCTATTTTCTTTACCTTCCTAGAGAATTTCAGCCAATTTGAAGCAATAGTTAGGAAATTATTTAATGTTTCGCCCTTCGTCACACACGGCTGCCAACGGCCGACAGAATTTCTCTTCTAGCTCGTCGAAAATCACAAATTAACCTAAAATCCCTTCGGATTATGTTTACTCAATAAATAATCATTACAATCTATGAATTTTGTTCCAAAACTTCCACAATATCACTAGGAAAAATCCATTTTCATTGACGATATCGCCGTGTGTTGGTCGATGCGGCGATCGATACTGGATATCGATTACATCAGAATTACAACGGATTTTACTTTTAAATATCAGCTCTGACATAATCTCTATTCCCCATTGGTTGGTTTGTACATTGGCCGTAAAGGCGCATGCGCAGCCGGAAGTCCAAGAAACCTTGGACTTTTCAGTGGATTATGCCAGAGTCCTTGTTTCGAGCCGCTGGCCGAAGTAACGAGGACTCGGGGTACGAGATTGTTACTGCACTGACTACCTGTTGATATGGCAACGGGTAAACCATCATCATGTTGCCATGACAACTTAGCACGTTGGTACTCGGGTCGTGGGTCGAGTTTGATTAGCCTCCTCCGCAGGCAATCCTTTTTCGGCCCTTTTTGCTATTTTTACTTATTCAGGATTCCTTTGTTGCCCTCTCGACTGAGAGACCTGGCGCCCAAGAGAAAAATAGACTCTTCCTCAGTCTCTCGCTCCGTCGCTACCCTCTCCGCATAGAGACTGTTACACCAGAATAGTAGCGAGTCTTTGATTGGCCGTTAGAATCTGATTCGTAGCTGAATTCCTATTGGTCGTATGCAAATCACAAAATTTATAAACATGACAACGTTGAGCAGTGGAATTCAACCATTGTCGCTGGCAGTATATACGGTCATTTTTTGGTTCATTTTTTAAATTATAGCATCTTGGCTCACAAATGAAAATGCATGGTATTTATTGAGATTCTCAGGAAGTATTTTTTGCCCTGTGAAGTCTGTTTCTTTGACTTTTAGAGCTCCAAACTTTGCTTACAAATGGAGCGCAAACTTCGAACCCGATCAGTTGTAAAATACGTAGGTAAAACGTATCGAAATCAATCTGAACTATTGGTTGTGAATAAAATGCCTGTACATACATGCCTGAGCTTAATATTTCGTGAAATGTATTGATTGAATCGTAATTCGAGCTTACACGACAATAAAATCAAAGTAATTTTGACTAGGCGGCATGTACAGTAGCCCGTGGGACCCTGCCCCGGTCTGTGTTTTTGTTCTATGTGTTCTTGTTCAAACTTGTTACAAATGTTTCGCAAAGCATCCCGGGTCCCACATTTGTGGGACCTATAATCCTTTGCGAGATTCTGGTGTAACAGTCTCTATGCGGAGAGCGTAGCGACGGAGCGAGAGATTGAGGAAGAGTCTAAGAGAAAAAGAGAAGGAATTGCCTGCCAAAAAAGGACACACTTCCGGCGTTCTGCGCATATTAGGTCGCGCATGCAAATATTAAACGTGGGGGTGATGGTAATTGAAAATTTGAAATAACGACCATTTTAGTCCTCTCATATTTCATAGTTTGTTTGTGTTTATGTATAGCATGTCGAACGAGAACCAACTTGAAGGTGCTGTATATTGCTTCTCAGTACTCAGCTATTTGATATTTAAAATCACAACAAATTTTATTTAAAATGCGGTGGTTTCGAAGTATACTTTATTTTTAAGAAGTCCTTTTGAAGCGGCATTAAGAATGGCGATTGTGTTCTGGCAGTCTAGCGAAGTTCACGGTACGAACACGAAGAACAAATTCGAACGTATACTGTCGTCTGCGACGAAAAGAATGCTTCTTGTCCTCTGGTCATTCTTCTGAGTTTAATAGTGATTACGACGGTGTTTAATGGATGAAAACTAATCTTAATTTCCATCAACAACGGCAACAAGAACGTGCGAGTGTTCAAGATGGCGACACGAGTGACTTGCTTATAACTTTTTCTTCAGTCGAGAGCTGTTTCACTAAATCTTCAGTTTCTTCTATTTGTAGTTTAGTCGCTTTAATTTGTCTTAAAACATTTTCATACGAATTACTTAAATATAATACTTGAAGTAGAAGTTTTTTATTAACTCGCACTTGAAGCCATGTTTTACAACGATCACACTTACCACCACCCAGTGTGAATTTCATTGGATAAAAACTTCTTTACCCCTCCCCCGGTCCCATTGCATGTCCAAAAGGTGACATTGCAAGTCCGCATAGACTGGTTCCATAAGTCTTAGTTTTCGCTTTTTGTATTTGGTAGGTCGCTCAACTAGCGACTTATGCCCAAACGAAGATTTTTCTGTACAAAACGAAAACGAGGCTCTTCCCTTGGGCTTGCCCGTGATTGGCCCACGCCGTGTGAATTTCGTCGAGGTCGTTGAGCTGTGAAAAATTTGTCGCTTTCCTCCATCAATTTTAAACGAATTTTTGCAATAAAAATATTAAATAACGGTTTTGTTCTATAAATAGCATTCCAAATAGAGGGGTAGACCCATTTTATTTAATTTGAAAAGGGACTTTAGTTCAACTCTCGCTCAACGGGAAATATTTAAAGCAACACTAATGACATCGCTTGCAATGCAAATGGTATTTATAGAATATAGCAAAAAATAGTCAACGAATAATTATTTTGACAAAATACCACCAGTCATTACATCGGTATAATATTGAAGAAAAGATCTTATTCAGATTTCAATTTCAAAATAATGATTTCACAATGATTTGCGCGCACATCCAATTGCAAAATATTGTTCGAGCAGCATGTTGCATAAAGCATTTGGCGGACTGCATTAAGCAACGAAATGGTTCTATGAACGCTCTTTAAAATAAAATATAGTAAAGTACTTGAACTTTGTTTCTGTAAATTGGAAATTTTATTGAATAACACAAAACGAATTTACAACAGAACGGCTGTTTAGTCTCCAACATTGACGTACTTGTCGACTACCGCATTTTACAAGATATTTTCCACGAGAAAACACATTCATATTATCTTTTTCAGTAGTTGTTGAACGCACGTAAAAATATTTCTGTATAAAGAGATTTTCATACCTTCTTTTGAATTCCAAATTCCAACATACAAATTGATTTCCAGAAAAAAACACAACGGTTCAGACATTTTAATTCTTGCAAAACTTGTAATGGTAATTATGCTAATTTTTAAAGAATGCAACGCTCTCTATGATTGATTGATACGCCGTTATGGTATATAACGTGTAATTTGATTGGAGGTCACCGATTCTCGCGATATCTCGATTTCGCGGATCAAAATAAAGTATGTTTTGTCATAAGTCGGTCGCAAGGAGCGACTAAAAGACTGACGGAGAGCGACTGGGACCGACTTATGGAATCAGTCTGAAGTCCGCATTGCTCGGTTTTTGGCAGGCGTCTCTTTGCCTTTTTTCTTTCTCGAGGTGACATAATCCCATAATCCCCAACGGTCAAATGCAAAACAGGAAGCCCATACAAGAAACTAGAAAGGAAAACGCTAAAAAGAGACGCCTGCGGAGGAGGCTAGAGTTTGATGTCTTTTTCAAGCTGTAGAAAGAGAAAATAGAGTCAGAGCATTAATATCACAATGACCGCGGTTATTAAAGCTCACTAAGAAACCAATCAAAATAAGGCAAGGAATTCCATCCGTACAAAGCTTCAACTCTACAACTAGCGTTTTATTGCATCAACTCTATATAAGCTATTATTTTGTGAATTTTCAGCGTCGAATTGTTGATGCTAAATTTTACTCGATTACGAAACACAACAGCAATGGAGGTTTGTAGTTACACTTTGATCGATGTTTCCCCCTTATGGTCGTTCTTCTGGATTATCAGATGCCAAAGAACTCATTCTACTGTAGTTTGGGATGTTGATTTTTGGTTTTTGTCGAAATAGACCTCGACATGACTAGTAGTTTGTGTTGACATCACGGCGACCGTTACGTCTCACAAGGTCAAACATGCACGAAAATCGGGTATGTTGACAACGCTCGTTCGAGCTCACTTTTAAATTGCCCCAAAATGTTTTGGGATAAAAGTCATCTATGGAGTGTGCTCTCAATGCTGCATTGATATTTCTGTGCTAATCGATGTATCAGTGGAGATATAGCCGCTTAAACATGGCATACAAAAACACTAGTGGAAAATTACAAAATATTGAAAAATCTGCAAAATATTTTACATATGCTTTTTTGAAAAAAAAATGGCCTCAGAGAATCTCCATTATGTTTTCTTTAGGTCTGATAGATTTATTTTGCTTAACTTTGCGAAATTTAAGTGATTTTTTGCTTCAATCGAAGAACACTCGAACACGCGTGAAAAACTGTTGATGAGGTCAAATTTCACATTTTTGCCCATAACTATGGCGTTCCGTTGCGGACAAAAATACATAACACAGAAAAACGTGTCGAAAACTAAAAAAATATCGATTATATTAAAAAATGTATTGAAATAAAGTCGAAAAAATCAAAAATAAAACGAAATTTTAAAAATATTAGTCGAAGAAAAAAAATATGAGTCGAAAGAAAAATACAAGTCGAAATTAAAAAAAAAAAAAAAAATGAGTCGAGAATAAGAGATCGCTGACCAGTTATTATTATGAGCCTGCGCATGCGGGATTTTTTTTCGCGTGAAAATAGTGTCTTGTTTCATCTAGTCATGGTATATTAAGTTATTAATGAACGACAATATACAGGAGATTGTTCAGAGATTTGTGGAAAATTTGAATGTTGTTGGGAGCTCGAGTACAAATTCACAACGGCAACCATCATCATCATCCACATCTGCGGTGAATAGAGCATTCTCGATCCCTCGTGGAGGCTCTAACACGCAACTTGCGGCTAATTTCTCGGCTCAACAAAATTATAGTACATCCAATTCCAATCCATCTAACGCCATCCGTCCAAGACGTCGCGGAGGACGATTCCATCGTCACAAGCCGAGTCTATCTACTACAATTCAAAAATGTGTGCCTTCTACCTAGTCCGTCCTGGACGAAAGTCCCTAGAGGTAAAAACATTGAACGCATGCGCAGTCTCACGCAGGCTCATAATAATAACTGGTCAGCGATCTCTTACTCTCGACTCATTTTTTTTTATTTCGACTCATATTTTTTTTTCTTCGACTCATATTTTTTTCTTCGACTCATATTTTTTTTTCTTCGACTAATATTTTTAAAATTTCGTTTTATTTTTGATTTTTTCGACTTTATTTCAATACATTTTTTTAATATAATCGGTGTTTTTTTAGTTTTCGACACGTTTTTCTGTGTTATGTATTTTTGTCCGCAACGGAACGCCATACATAACTCGAAAACTAAAATTCAAATCGATCTAAAACTTTCCCAATATAAATGTTATACTAAGACCTTTATTCAGGCAAATAATGAGAATTTTGCAAAAAAAACTATTCTTCCAGTCATGGGTGACATTAAGTGATTCTCAGTCTTAAACGTTTGTTTTAAGGATTTTTTCAATAAAGACTTTATAATTATCATATTGATCGTACGTGCTATGTCAATAACGAACTACAGCACCAACAAAAACAAGAGACATACCATATGCTCTCACTAATCACCAACATCTTCACATACAGCTACCTGTTTTGTACCCACGAATCAGGGTCGTGACATGGTATGTTATTGTACTAGTGATCACGTGATTCTTGATGCCAAATTTTCTTTCGATTTTTGATCCAGTGTCTGATCTGTGCTAAACATTTGATCCCTGATTCGGTAATATTTTCTCGTGATTCCGATACCAGCGGCTGTGATCCCCATCCCACCGTTAAAACTCCGATCCCACAATAACCGCTGATCCCATATACCAGTAATTATCTAATAAATAATTCCTCATTACATGGAATATTCGCGTCACATTAATTTCGCGATTAACATTTTTTTCCACGTTCCAAAACCTTTGTTTCGTTTGCAAAAAAAAGGAAAAAAAAAATGCAACTCTTACCAGTACGAAGGTTATGATACAAATTGTGTTGTGTGACACAAACCCGAGGACTGCAGTAATGAAGTATTGTAGCAAATGCTGTCTGCTGACATGGTCAGGTAGATTTTACATAGCGACCCCACCATATTTCCTCCGCTCATCCACGACCAATACCCGGACTCCTGAGGGAATACAAATTAACGTGTCACGCAAACAAACGTGTCACGCAACACTAGCATACTAAGCAAACAGTAACCGGATATAAGTATCGTTTGACGGTATTATGATTACAGCATAATAGACGGTACTATCGCTACCTGGTGCGATCAATTAACTGCCTTGAAACACGCTACACTTACATAGCACCGTATTCACACTACCAGCACTTCGTACTAACACTCCAAGCAGTACGATCATGAAAGTCCTACACGTTGCTCTCACGCTGCTAGTTTTACTATGTTATTTGTGTGTGTACACTCAATCAAAGCAATGTGTTCGTTTTCAAGACAGTCCACTCAAAGCCTGCTCCGGTGCTGGATACAACTACACTTATGCTCTTCCAGACGATCTGTCGGGCAGAACGATATCAGGCATCCAAAGATTTTTGTTCTATATTGTTAGGGTGGCTCAAAATTGTTCAGTGGTTCAGATGGCCGAGTCTATCGCGTGTATGTCATATGCACCAAAATGCCAAGACGCGAACAAGGACCCTGTTTTACCGTGCAGGAGAGTGTGTTCTGAACTGATGAAGAGGTGTTACAATGTTACAAATCCATGGGCAATGGATTTTTTAATGAAACAGTGTTATGTGCTGGCTGATGAAACTGCAGCATCGGGAAAATGTTACGAACCAAAGAATTTCATCAAGTATTATAACCCGAATGTGAAGGGTAAGAGCACTTGACACTAACAAACTAAAGCTACGTGAAATATCATTATATTTTCTCGCTATAATTTTTCTTTTTCACTTCCTTAGGGACGGACCATTAGATATTTGAGGGGGGGGGGGGAGGGGGTTGGGCAAATACCAAAAAAAAAAAAAAATATCGAGCAAAGCCTTAAACAGAGAAAAAAATATTGTACAAGGCAGATGTGCCAATTAAATAATATCGAGCAGGGAGGACGAAAATGTCCTGCACAACCATCACATGGGAAAGAATATCCTGCACAAAAAAATTGCCCGCTCCCTCCAAATATCTAATGGTCCGTCCCTTAATATTTTGAGCTTGATAAAATAAAATTTTGGACTTAGAACCCCAACATTGTCCCATGGAGAAAACCAAGAGATTGTTTTACACTGACCCCTATCACATCCCTGCGCAAGTCACGATTACGGAACAAGTTGTTGAACAAATTTTGACTTTTTCTCTCGATGATTCTGCAATCAGATAGCTTATAATTATCACAAAAAATACCGGTGAGATATTTTAGTAAACATAAAAAATGCTTTGCATGACAACGTTTTGTTGACATTGAAACTAGTTCTAATCTTGGTTTAAACAATTAGAAAGAAAAACACAACCGAGCATTACAATATTGATGAGCGTTCTTGGTTCTTGTTCACCTACTTGACAAAAAAAATCCATTCGAAGTATCGTCTTTCCCTGATATTTTTTTACTCTTTCGCAGTCAGTCAGACAGACAGACGGACGGACGGACGGACAGACAGACAGACAGACAGAAGCCTTTACCTCTGAATAATATTTTTCAGGACCTTTAGAACGTGGCTGTCAAAAGATCGTCAATTTTCCGTTCTGTAAGAACATGGGTTATAACTACACTATAATCACAGCACAGGCCCAAGCTAGAGCGTACAGATTCATGTACAGAAAGAATATTACAGATCCTAATCCTGAAACACCACGTCCTGGTTCAATACTTGCCAGAGTTATGTCACAAATGAAATCCTCGCCCAAATGTGCCAACAGTGTGCAGAAAATATTTTGCAGTGAGATGATTCCGCCGTGTTTTCAAGATGAAGGACCTCACTATTACACAGTATGTAAACCGATCTGTAAGAATATTGGAGAAGTTTGTCCTGAATTGCTAACTGGAAGGGGTGAGTTAAGTATTTTCTTTTTGTGTATTTTTGTTGTTGTTGTGCAATCGAAAATACATTCATTCGTACATTCATTCAGTCAGTCGGTCAGTCGGACAATTAATCAGTCAGTCAGTAGATGAGCCAAAGGAGCTCTTCCAATGAGCATTGCCCGAGGGAATGTACGCTTTGATTCACAAAGACAAAGGAAAGCTCAATCAGCTGATTATCGCGTTTATCAGCTGATCAAGCTTGCCTTTGTCTTTGTAATCACACGAGCAATTCTCATTAGCATTTTTTTAGAACTCATTAGCATAAGATAGCTCTCGTTATGTGAAAATGCTCTTGTCAGTCAGTCAATTCGTCAGTCAGTCAGTCGGTCAATCGATCGTATGGTCGGTCGGTCAGTCAGACACTCTTTTACTCCTTCTAGGTCAATTTTACTACGGGGAATGTGAACGGATGGCTCCTGGAATATCATCCCATGGATATTGTAAACATAGTAAACTACCGCCTATCATCGACTGGGGCGATTACTTCGGTAGGTACTAACCATTTCTAATCCATTCGTATCTTTCTCCGGGATCTTTGTACCTTCCCGGACTGATCATGAAGTTCAAACCATATCAAAAGACACATTTCAGCAGTGACCAATTAAAAATAAAACACGATGTTCCTGACAGACATTATGTGCAAAGATGCAACATATTCGAGAGGTTTTCAAAAACTCCCTTAAATTATGACCATACTAGACTCCTTGCAGTTCGTTGGAATGTAGCTCAACCTGGAGGACAAAACAATGGATTTCAGCTCCAAAAGAGGAAAAAGCTTTTGTTTTGTCCTCCGGATTGGTCTGCTTTGACGTCACATGCAATGCATTTATAGCTTAGAAACCATGTTCATCGGGTCGTAATTGTAACTGCAAGCTCTGTTTGGAAATTTATAGGTAGGAAACGACCTACGCCGACCCCTCCTAAAAAGGGATTGAGTAAAACAGTCATCGCCATCATCTCGGTCGCCGTAGTGGCATTCATTGCCGTCACCATCATCGCTATCGTCTTCGTGGCCAAGAAGAGAAAACAGAAGTCCATGTTTGATTATCAACGACACACCTAATCAAGTCAAGACATCCGAAACGTATTCACCTTCACAGAATTGACATTTTCGGCTTCGTATGCAAATTGCCCATTTCAGACCATGTGACACTCTCTAGGGAATGGTTCTTTTATGAAAAATGCCTTGAAATATTTACACTTGAGACCCTGGCTAAACTATGTCGGATAAATTTAAAAACGCAGCTTTCGTTCCGATACAGTGACAAAAATTGCTCGTTGAATAGAATTAGCATAAAATTGTTTCGGATTCATGCGTTTTCGTGTGGACGGAAGGCCTAACCGGATAAATAACGTTGCGTTTTCACATTTATTCGGGTTAGTGTGGACGTAGCCCAAGAGTGGCATCACATAGTCTGAAATTGGAAAATAAACATAGAAGCGAAAAAGGTCTATTGTCACGTATTTTTCAGATTGGATTAGTATAGGAACAAATGACTTGCTTATGGTGTTGATTGCACCATAGTTAATAGAAAGAATGGTTTGGAAGCTTATTGTTTTATGTCTTTGTTCGTCTTCGAGGTTGAACTGGTCTTGACCGTGCACAGGTTTTCATCTATGCCCATTCGAAATTGTGAAATAAGTCGAAATTAACTTTGTCTCTGATATTATGATGAGAATTGTTGAATTTGTTTGCGTAAATTATTAGGTATTTCGAGCCAGCAGCGAAAAAAACAAAAGATTTTGGTCTGTTCACTCAGCCTTATCCAACAAAGGTAAAACAATAGTGAAACCAAAGATTGTGCATGTTCACGCTTGAAAAAAAGTGTACAATAACTTATGACAAAGGAGTTTCCTACCATTTCGCTCTATCAACTATGATTGCACATACTAATGGCTGATTTTCTATTGGAGAGTTATGCATGAAGGAAACTACCACACAGTGAGTTCTTCATACGTTTTACAGTAAATTCTATTTCTATATTTTTGTGTTCATAATAATGAGCAAGACATAGAAGCCTACATTAAGGTGGCGTACATAGAGTGCAACTAATAGACCTATGAAATGTCTTAACAAATAGTAATAATTAATTTACTAACAGCATCAGAACAAAGGGGGATCCAGGGAGGGGGACTGGGTAAAATTGTCCCCTCCCCCCCAAAAAAATGCATTGATTTTTTTACTTCGTTTATAATTTAAAAGCAACTTTACTTTTTCATTTTATTTACTGAAATAGAATAATTAATATCAACCGAATACACTTCGAGTGTTTTATTCTCATAAATAGACTGCAGTTAATGACGTTTTAGAAAATGCTAATGAGAATCCAAAAATGGATATAACGAAACTAGTTGGAAAATTACCATTGGTCCCTCTTTAAAAAGAAAATCCTGGATCCGCCACTGCAGATGTTAGTGAAAAATTGTTAACTTTTTGATACAAGCATGAAACTTGGCACAATTATACCTATCAATTTATAATATGGGCCCACCTCTGGTAAGGCCTACTTTTTGCGCAATGCGCATGTCAAAATTTCATCATTTTTACAACCCATCATGCATATTAGTCGTGTCAATAACAAGGAATTTTGATGTCTAGAATTTATTTTTACGCTACTTAAAGAATATTGGATGATTTTTATAAATCTAGATATGTTTTATAAACTCAACATATATAGTTTTTTTCATTTACTTCCATAAATGGATCCGAGTAATTTGAATTTATTGGTTGATGTACATTTTCTGCAAAAAACGCGTGAAAAAACTGAGAAATCGCTCTTTTTTGACTTCTTATACCTCGAAAACCGATATGGTGTCCACCTTTCTTACAGTATTTGAATGCTCTAACAGTGAACATCAAATGACCGAATTCATAAAATTAAAGGCGCAGTAACTGCGCATGTGGTACTCCTATAAAAGCGATCTTAAAATAGAGAAAAAACGTTACGATAGACGATAGACAAGAAGGAAACGTTGTACATTGCCGTAGGAATGTTATTGTACATGGGCTGACTTTTTAAAATTAAGAAATCTAATATGGCTCTCGACCAATCAAATCGCGCGCTTTATTCGAATTATTTTATAAAATAAATTATTTTTGTCAAAAAAATCAAAATCGGGCTACCTGTGCTTTGTGTCGGATCCGAATTGAACCTACGGAAGTTCACCGAAGATGGGAAGTCAATACATCGGGAGCCATCGGGTATTTCTATATCACCGAAGTTGTGTGTGATACTTAGAGTCGAGGCTGCACATTGCGTCATCAGATGTCGAATCATTGAAACACACAATTTAGCTTATCAATCTTCCTAACTACTCATAAAATTTCATTTCATTATTCGTGCCCAGAAGAAAGTAACAGCGAATCGGTTACGTCCACTGTAAAACAGGCTGATTGCTGATTTGTGACATTTGCTATTTGTAAGCCGTGGGATCCCCGTGGAGGCCAGGTCGCGAGGCCGGCCGCCATCTTGTGTTACACTCTTTCATTCACTCATTTGCGACAACATAGTGGTACTCCGTCTATGACTAGGAGTACCACAAAAATTAAAGGACAAATTTTTCAGATCTGGTACTATACCTTAATATTTACAATTTCCCAGGTTTTGTGACGTCAGAAGCTTCTTTAAAAAAAAATTTGAGAATTTAGAGCTGGATTTCAATAAGGAAGCTCCAGCTCGCGCAGTTATACTTCATGTTTTAATTTGAAATCCATGGTAAATACTTAAAGATAGTCAATACTTTGCTGTTTAAAATTAAAACGGAAAGAAAAAGTTAGAGTTTTCAAGCACTAATTGATCTAGTTCAAATATTATGATTTTCTATATATTGATTTTGTGGAATTGCACGGTTTATGTTATGTACTTACATATGCTTACATTTCTTGATTAAATAAATTTTCTCCGATTACCAAATGCATCAAGTCTAACAATCTTTTATTCAGACTTTTATTCTTACCCTTTTTATTGTTAATGACAAGCCACTTCTATTCATTCCCATAATTTACCTATTCATTTTATTTATTGATCACATAAATATCTTATATCATAATCATCATCATCGTCATCATCACCTTGATCATCATGATCGTTGTCATCACCATTATTTTTTTCAAATAGAAAGACAGAAAGATTTGTTAATGACAAGCAACTTCTATTCATTCCCATAATTTACCTAATCATTTTATTTATTGATCACATAAATATCTTTTATCATAATAATCATCATCGTTATCGTCATCATCACCTTGATCAACATGATCATTGTCATCACCATTATTTTTTTCAAATAGAGAGACAGAAAGATTTGTTAATGACAAGCAACTTCTATTCATTCCGACAATTAACCTATTGATTGTACTCACTGATCACATAAATATCTTATATTATAATAATAATAACCACCGTCGACATCATCACCATCATCACCATCGTCATCATCACCATTCTATCAAAAAGAAAGACAGAAAGATTTACTCTTTTTGGTAAATAAGGGAGGCCGTTACTCTTACATCCATGGTATACACGATACATCGGTCAATATGCTTTTTTCAATCATCAAGTATTATATATATTTAGAATGTTAACTTAAAATAGCCATTTGACTTTCGTGGATGATAAACCATTCTACTTGTATGATTGAGGGACCACTCCAGAATTCCGTCAATCTCATACCCAGTCCCCGCGTTTTCTTGTGGCCTGCGGCAAAGAACGAGGGCTCTGGCATAATCCGATTCAGGAATCCATGTTTTATGGTTTGCGGTTTTAGTTCTGGTTTTGATAGCATCTACTGCGAGATGAAACTTTAATATCTCTTTGGTCGTCATTTTGAAGACGTCACTGGACACTATGATATATAACTAAAACCGGAAACCATAAAACATGGCTTTCGGTGTTTTGCCAGAGCCCTCATTCTTTGCAGCAGGCCACAAGAAAACGCGGGATCTGATTTGAATTCCGTGGTAGACACAAAGTCGAAGGCAGTGGCGCCCTTACACGAAGACATCGAAAAATATCAGCGTGAAACATCAATGCCAGTAAAAAGACATGCATTGTACATGTTCCATTATTAACTGGATAACTGCACTATTTGGTTATAGTTGCGTGACTGGGAGATTTGCTGATTGTTGTCATATAATATTTTCAACCAGCGTGATAATTACACAGGACGCCCGGTAAAGAAACAATGACCATTATATATTTCCAATAACTATCCCATTAACCAAAGTATTTTTCTGCAGATGTGTTACGCTATCTGACCTGGCTGGTAACTCTAAAAGAACGTTAGCTGTACGCATGCTCAGTAAACGGCTACTGCACTGACTACCTGTTGATATGGCAACGGGTAAACCATCATCATGTTGCCATGACAACTTAGCACGTTGGTACTCGGGTCTTGGGTCGAGTTTGATGTCTTTTTCAAGCTGTAGAAAGAGAAAATAGAGTCAGAGAGTTAATATCACAATGGTTATTAAAGCTCACTAAGAAAGCAAAAACGAACATCACACAAACAAATTGATAGATTAAATAGTGATTGATTGATTGACAGTAGTGTCTGATTGCTTTATTGATTGATTTATTGATTGATTGACTAATTGGTTCATTGGATGATTGATTGGTTGATTGGATGATTGATTGGTTGATTGGATGATTGATTGGTTGATTGATTAACTGATTGATTTGTTTTTAATTTGTTAGAAATTGATTGATTGACTAATTGACTGACTGATTGATTGATTTGTTTTTAATTGATTGGAGATTGATTGATCCAATATTATGGGGAAAAGTTGTCACAACAAAAATATCACAAATCAATAAACGATCGATAAATGAAGTGACTATGAGTTACAATTTAAAACTAACCTTCACTTTAACCCGTGTTAGCTCGGGAGAGGAGTAACCAGACATCTTACGTAGAGCAGGCAATACGAACAAATAGAATGTTACCAAAGCTGAAACTGGGTTACCTGTGTGAAAGTATACATCAAAAACACTAATTGTCATTGACAATATTAAGTTATAAATTATATTTTCCTACGAAGTTTTGACTTCTCAAATTTGTGCTCGACAAATCAATTCACATTAGAATGTATGATAAATGAAGATGTTGAATGGACGTTCGAATGAAACAGCAAAAAACCCGAATAAATGACTGAATGGATGAATGATTTACCTGGAAGTGCAAACAATAATTTCTTCATTTTATTGTGTGTAGCTGTTGCAAACGTGGTCGGTTTTCTGGAAGATAAAAAAAAGCATAAACTCTGTTAGCTCGTTCAAGTCGCCTTTACAATGAAACTGCCAATAAAGTTTCAACCTCAGAAGTTCTATTTCAATTTCAGACTTATGTGAAGCGATCTTGCTTGAACTGGGGATGCAGTAAAAGAGGGAAAACAAATAGTCTATAAACAAATGAAACGCTGATGTTTTTGCTTTCAAATATAGTTTTTCTTTCTTTCCTCAACATATTAACGAAACAAATCTTCTTTGCAGTTCGATGAAATTGGCTATTAAAATGTACCGTTTAAACATGCAATATTGTTGGAACAAGCTCACACAAAAAAAAAAAAAAATGCTGGAGATTTTCAGTACGCGCGCGCCGTTCGCTATCGGAGCTGCGCATGTCTCAATTCACAACATTCAGAGATTTTAGTCGTCATTGCAATCAACGGCCATTCTCGAGATCCGCGTGCAGCATGATTACGTGCACCACCGCAAAGGAGTTCGAACAACGTTTAGAAAGCCAAATAAAATGCGTGGAAAAATAAGAATTCATGTTATGGCGTTCTAGAATGATGCGCACAGTTGTGTTTTCCAAAACCAACCGTTAAAACGTCCGCGCGCTGTTAGTTTTTGCGTGACAAAATACTTTTTACCCCAGGAAACCCAAAAAGGAAAAAAAACTACGTTAAAAAATACAAATATTTCCTCAAATCTCGGTTAACCACATTAAAATAATTTATAATTTGTAAAATAGAAGTTCAAAAATAGATTGATTTCGTGAATGTGCGGCTTTACCATATACAGTAGAAACTGCTCTTTCGCCATCTAAAAAGGGATAGATGATAAGAATATGGGACTGTTCTGCTGATTTTTGAATTGTGGGACAATTGAAAGTCATTTTCTAGAGATAAATAGACTAAAAAAATTTTTTTTTAATCGACAAAGTCCAAAGCCCGTTGTGCTTGGAGGCAAATATTTAAAAACCGAGCTCAGCGACATCCACCCCTCCCCCTTCCGACTTTTCTTTCTCTTATAATGATAATTAAACAAATCAAAAACCGTGAAATAATTTTAGCAACTTTAACAACGAAGTCAATTTGTGCAAAGTTATTTCAAGCTAGAGAATGAAGAAAAATCGAAAAACGACAAGGAAAAATGACTGCAAAGTCAATGACAATGGAAAAGTAGATAATCAAATCATGTGATGAATACAGAATATTAATGCAAACTTACCCAGGTTT
>OU974074.1:13020131-13200131 GCA_918843875.1 Diadumene lineata | reverse complement strand
AAAGAAAGATTATACAAAGAACAAAGAGCTTGCCAGACTGGAAAATTAATAGTTCGGTTCTAAAAAATACAGTAAAAAAATGACTTTTTCCTATATATCTTGTAAAAGTAATCCAAACTGAGTGTTTTCTTTGGTCCGGAATAGAGGGACTTCCACGGTAATTATTATTAATATGCAACAGCATTCTCACCTTCATCATCATCATTTAATCATCAAGGATGTTATCATCACGACCGCACTAACATCGTCATCAACATCATCATCATCACTACAACATTCATCACCATCATCAATTGTAAGAACATTGAATTTGTTTCGGTTTTAAACGCTGCGAGTTGTGTAGATTGACGTCAATTACACAACTCGTCGTGATTTAAACCCATGCAAACAATTTTGAAATTCAATGACCGAACACGAAAGCATCAAGACCACTACCATCGCCCATTATCACTAAATCAACATCATCTTCATAATTATTATCCCCATTACGACTATCATATTTCCACTATTATCAATTTAATAATAATAATAATAATAATAGTAATAGTAATAATAATAATAATTTAATAATAATAATAATAATAATAATAATAATATAGCGCGCGTTTTTCATGGCGTGATGATTAAATGAGCATATAAAATAAATAATTATAAATACCTAGTAAAAAAAAACAAATAGAATTTCAATATCATCATAAAAAAAAAGAAAAAAAAAGGATGAAATACCATTAAATATAAAATATAAAATATATATAAATAATAAAAATGTATATATTTTCAATTGAACATATTCCATCACAATAATGTACTGGTATGTTTCGGTTGAATCCAGACCTTTAGGCACACACATGCAGATTTTTATATTACCAGATACCTTATGTCTTGACCAGTTTTAGGGGCACTCAAAATCTTGACTTTAACTTCTGTTCTACCCTATAAAACACACAAATCGAAATCAGCTAATCGTTTTTAAACGACTAAAAGGTCTATTATATTGAAATGCAAATCATTATATTGAATCTGAACCACGCGTTTGAAATTCGTGTCGTCACTCAATGCGGTAGTTTGTCAAACAAAATAAGGATTCAAAATATGTCAAAATAATTACTAGCAAAGTAAATCAATATAAAAATATAAAATGAAGAAAACTTATAATATGAATAAACACGATTATAAACTGCGAGTAGCAGTCCGTTAAGTGCCCCATACATATTTTCCTTAAATGGAAGGCAGGGCCCGGCACCAAAACAGCTTTCACCTGATCATTCGCCTTTCCGGAATTCCAAAAGGGATTGATCGTTCTTTGAAAATTGCCTCACCTCATCAGCACTTTCAACAAGTTCAGTGTCTTCTACCTGTACCACAGCATCAGCACCTGGAGGCAATGGTGCCCCTGTCGTTATACGCATTATAGATCCACTAGTTACTGACGATGACGTCTATAAATACAAAACACAATATAAAGATTACTGGACACACACAACATACACACTAACATTGCTGGACACACACAACAAACACACTAACATTGCTGGACACACACAACATACACACTAACATTGCTGGACACACACAACAAACACACTAACATTGCTGGACACACACATCAAACACACTAACATTGCTGGACACACACAACATACACACTAACATTGCTGGACACACACAACAAACACAATAACATTACTGGACACACACAACATACACAATAACATTGCTGGACACACAAAACAAACACACTAACATTGCTGGACACACACAACAAACACACTAACATTGCTGGACACACACAACAAACACAATAACATTGCTGGATACACACAACATACACAATAACATTGCTGGACACACACAACATACACAATAACATTGCTGGACACACACAACAAACACACTAACATTGCTGGACACACACAACATACACAATAACATTGCTGGACACACACAACAAGCACACTAACATTGCTGGACACACACAACAAACACAATAACATTGCTGGACACACACAACAAACACAATAACATTACTGGACACACACAATAAACACACTAACATTGCTGGACACACACAACATACACACTAACATTGCTGGACACACACAACATACACAATAACATTGCTGGACACACACAACAAACACACTAACATTGCTGCACACACACAACAAACACACTAACATTGCTGGACACACACAACAAACACACTAACATTGCTGGACACACACAACAAACACAATAACATTACTGGACACACACAATAAACACACTAACATTGCTGGACACACACAACATACACACTAACATTGCTGGACACACACAACATACACAATAACATTGCTGGACACACACAACAAACACACTAACATTGCTGGACACACACAACATACACAATAACATTGCTGGACACACACAACAAACACACTAACATTGCTGGACACACACAACAAACACACTAACATTGCTGGACACACACAACATACACACTAACATTGCTGGACACACACAACAAACACACTAACATTGCTGGACACACACAACAAACACACTAACATTGCTGGACACACACAACAAACACAATAACATTGCTGGACACACACAACATACACAACAACATTGCTGGACACACACAACAAACACACTAACATTGCTGGACACACACAACAAACACACTAACATTGCTGGACACACACAACAAACACACTAACATTGCTGGACACACACAACAAACACACTAACATTGCTGGACACACACAACAAACACACTAACATTGCTGGACACACACAACAAACACACTAACATTGCTGGACACACACAACAAACACACTAACATTGCTGGACACACAACAAACACACTAACATTGCTGGACACACACAACAAACACACTAACATTGCTGGACACACACAACATACACAATAACATTGCTGGACACACACAACAAACACACTAACATTGCTGGACACACATAACAAACACACTAACATTGCTGGACACACACAACATACACAATAACATTGCTGGACAAACACAATAACATAACATATTTTAATACGACAATGACATGACTTTTGGAGGCCATATCGTTTATTTGTGGCCCGAGTGGCGTCATTTGCGCCCGAGTGGATATAATGTAATCAAAATTGATAAATTGATAAAAAAAAGTTTTGATTCAACGATCTGCAGCGGGCTGAAGCAGTACGTCCCATGGCCGCGCGTTTTCAAGAGAATGTTTTTTTTTACATTTGGACTTGTCTTTTAATGATAATAATTATTTATACCATTTCACCGGCAGTCACCGGACCAATGACTTGACGAATACCCTCACCATCGGACACTACAAAACACAAACAATGGTACTTATTAAGATCATATTTCAGTTCACTACTTTCACATATCTAGAGTGCTTGCACTAAAAGTGTGCAACATAAATACCACTAAATAGTGCTATTTTATGCAAATTCTATTGTTTTATTTTGTTTAATTAGTGCTATTTACTACTAAATAGTGACAACTGTTGCACACTTTTAGTGCATACACTCTATTGACACTCTACCTTCTGATTTTTTGGGGGAACACTGTAATTACAGTTATTGAAATCATTGTTATTCTAATAACAATAGTCCAGTTTCAAATTATCTTTTGTACAGTCTTAACCTCAATTGAAGGGTTCAGAGCGAAAACGGCGTAAGTGCATTTTAGGATAATTTTTTCGAATTTTCGAATTGTCATCAAATCAATCAAAAAAAAAGGCATCTAACAATTCAATTTGGTCTAAAAACAAACATCTTCTATTTTTTTCCGAAGAAATTGTCAGAAAAATGACATTTTTTGGCGATTTTAGGGATTTTTTGACTCGTACAAACCTTATGCTCGTCTAGGGTAGTTTCTTTTTGGCTTCGATCAAGACTCCTGTGTTTTTGTGTTACTGGGGAGGCATGAAACTGGTAAACATGTTTAACACGTTTGAAACTGGTTTTCAGTCTAATCAGGACTTCGACAAAGTCGCATCATTTGCGATTTTGTCGTTGTTTTTTGCTATTATTTTGCCTCTAAACGCTTCTGGAAAAGCATCATTAAGCTTTCTAGTTGTGATGAGTCTACTGTTTGAAAGAAATCAAGCAGGTGAGATGATTTCGAGTAAAAATTAGTGTTTTTTTCGCACTCGTGAATCTTGGCAACCGTTGAAGAAATCATCACTTAAAGACTGTTTTAGAGGCAAATTCTCGGACTGCCGCGGGTATTTTTGCAAGTTTTGGCGATCAAAGAACACAACAAGCCTGAAAATTCGGCAGAATTCCGAGGTAGCGTTAGACTTCTAAAAAAAACTAGAAATGGGGGGAGGCTATGACGGCTGCCGAAAATTTGGTTGATTTCCCAGAATGCATTGCAGTGGTATTTTTGTCAAAACACGTGTAGTTCGAAATAGGCATGTTCGTAGTGATTTAGCGGTGTAAGTAGAATGAAGTAAAACTTGAAAAACTTGCATAAGATTAGAAGAAGGACTGAATTTTCTTAGGATATTAAACTTTTTGCTCGAAGGCCAAGTTTTTAGCCAAAAAATACATATATATTAATAGGTTTATTTGTCCCCATGAACACTGATGTCGAGATTACTAAATAGCACTTATTAAACAAACAAACAAACAAACAAACAAACAAACAAACAAACAAAAAAAAAAAATAGAATTAGCATAAAATAGCACTATTTACTGGTATTTATTTAGTGCGCGCACTCTAAGATTTGTACTTATGCATATTCACTCGGGTATTTTTATCGTCCTATCCTATACAAATTTGTGCTTTTCACGCAAGAGTGAACGGTTGTCAAGCAAAGCGAAAGCGTAACTACGGGCCGAATTACACCTTTTTCGGACAAGTTCTTCGGAAAAAAATAGAAGATGTTTATTTTTAGACCAAAATAAGTCATTAGATGCCTTTTTTGATTGATTTGGTGACAATTCGAAAATTCGAAAAAGTTATCCTAAAATGCACTTACGCCGTTTTCGCTCTGAACCCTTCAATTGTGCGTAGAATTTTCAGAAATTTAATTATCTTTTTTACACATGTAGACTTCACATTTCCACGGGTTGTTACTAATAAAAGAAGATATTACGTTCCTATGAGGCTAAGGCTGTTACCAAGAGAATTCGAAACTGGACTATTGATTTTCATCACAAAACCTACCCCTCAAAAACAGCAGATATTATGGTTATTGTGAATGTGGTGAATATTATAAATTCTACTTGATCCTGCCTTGTTTCAATCATCATACAAGGTCATTTGTCTGAATACAGTGGAACCCCTCTATTCCAGACAGTACTGGGACCAAAGAAAATGTCCGGTTTGGAGGGGGTTCCGGTTTACTGAGGTTAATTTTATAAGAGGTATTGGAAAAAGTTGAATTATGGACCAACAAAGGTTGTTCGGTTTAAAGAGAATTTTGGTATATTGAGGGTCCGGTATAGAGGGGTTTTACTGTACTAATGCAGGAGGAATGGGTATCTCATACGAACAGCGGATGATTTGGTATTACGCATGCGTCAGTCTACGCTTCAACATGTGATAACTCTAATGGTGGATGAATAGATGAATGAATGAGTGGGTTGACGAATGAATAAATGATAAAAAAATGAATGAACGAAATGGATAAACATATACAGTAAAACCCCTCTATACTGGACCCTCAATATACCGAAATTGTCTTTAAACCGAAGAACTTTTGTTGGTCCATATTGCAACTTTTTCCAATACCTCTTATAAAATTAACCTCAGTAAACCGGAACCCCATCCAAACCGAATATTTCCTTTGGTCCCAGTACTGTCCGGAATAGAGGGGTTCCACTGTATAAATAAAAATCTGGACATATGAAGTTTATACCTAATACTGCATAACCATCTTTGATTGATGCTGGAAATGGCGGGAATGGCGTAACTGAGAAGACATCTTCAGCGAGTACACATTCCATTGCATCTGTTGAAATGGCATATTGTATACATCAGCGGAATACGGGTTGTTTAATCCCCCTTTCCGGAATTCAAAAAGGGACTATGGCCGAGTTACAATTTTACTCAAATTTAAATATCAACCCCAAACAAGAAAGAGCGTACCATTTTTAGTATTATCACCACGTTTTAGCGTGCATGGTTAAGAAATGTCTCATGGTTAGAGTGCGTATATCCAGTTCTGGATGCACGCGGGAGGCTGCTAAGCACGAGAAAAGCGCAAGAGTGGCACGACGCGAAGCGGAGTGACACTCTAGTATTTTCGAGTGCTTTAGCCAACCTCCCAAGTGCATCCAGAACTGCATGGATATACGCTCGCTAACCATGAGACATTCCTTTTATAACATAGACAATTTTTTTTTGCTGATCAAACGAGATATTCTCGATACTTGGCGCGTAGAATGTACTAAAAGGATCCAAAAAAAATACTGCTTTGAATAAACCAGTTTAAAACAGCAAAATTCCGACAATTACCGAAAAAATATCCAGTTTCAGGTGATAACAAGAAAGAATCTTTGTTATTTTTTCTTCGTTTTTTTTTGTGATAAAATTTGATGGAGTAAGAGTGTATAAAATATATATACAAAGCCGCCACAAAATGACTGCACCAAACTCGTAAAACTAGACCGAATTCGATCTCACTTACAAGTTAAAGTTATTACTCGTAATTGATAATTGAGAATAGATAGAATGGGCACTCATAAAATGTATTTTTTGTTGTTATATTGCGAGAAAACAACGAGACATTATACGTTTGCCTTACAAAAATTTTGCCAACTTCAAAGGCTAAACTTCTCCGACAAAAACAAACAAAAACTATCTACAAAAACTACCAAAAAACATTTGACAAATCATGGCATCATTTATTGCAATTTTTTACATTTTCTTAATTTCCATTGATAATTTGTCCGTTAACATATTTTTTTTAGCGAAGAAATCTATGCAAACTTTCGCACAAGTTTCGTGCACCAGCCATTCAAGATTTAGTGAGTCCATCATTCTAGCTGAACCACGGTTTACAGCCAATCAACAAATGGTCGAAAATATCATGATCGATCGAAAATTGTCCTAGTTTTTTTAAATCAAAAAGGACTTTTAATAAAAGTCTTACTGCATTCACTGAGCTTGGTCGGTTTGTACAGGAGATCGAGAATCTTGATCGCCAAAAAGAATGCTGACGCAAGTTTATGAAATATCCGCTGATGGTTCATGACAATGAGCCAATCAGAGCGCATGTTATATCGTGTCTATGTTATAAATAATTATGTACTGAGTGGCATTTTTTTAAAAGTCGCAAAAATAACAAAGAAAGTATGGGGCTTGAAGACAGCGTCCCCAAATTGTTCCCCAAAACAATACATTCTCTTTAAGTTTGAAGATAAAACCTACAAATCAATCAGTACTTATTTAAACTTTCTGAAACTTGGTAAACTTGGTAATTTTAGTGCGTTTTTTTATGTGGTGAGATTTGTTTTTTGATTAGATAAATATTTCTAAATTCGTCGGAAAGGCGAATTCGCATTAAAGGGTTCCACATCCAATCGAATCACCAAAGTCGGGCCTGGGGCCGGTTCCTAGAAAGACGGATAACTCTATCCTAGGGATAAATATGAGCTATTCTTAGGATAAAGTTATTCTAGGGATAAATTGTGTTCCTGAAAGCACGGATAGCTTTGTCCCAGGGATAAATCTCCGATAAAGTTATCCCACCTCCCGAACCTAGGATAAATTGCTATCCTAGGGATAAGTGAACTAAGCCTCGACGTTTTTGTGACATAAATACAATTCAAACAACTATTAAAACGATTGAAAACTTAATTCTAACCTTAGATTTAATCAAGCAACAGAAACTCGATTTACAACCAAATACAAGACCAAATTGCTCGTTTTCTTTCATAGTTTCGACGTTTTTCGCTAGTGAATTTTTCTTTTCGCTTGAATTAGTTTGACGGGAAATTGATTTTGTATATTTATTCTTATAATGTCCATCGCGTTTTTTTCGGTCTAATTTGAGTTCCCTTTATAAAACAATGTCACAAAAACGATTTCTGTTTTACTTTTATATTTGTTATAATTTTCATTTGCCGGGTCACAGGTAGCCCGATGAAATGTAAACAAAGCGCGGCCGCGTCTCATTTTCCCGCCGTTGAAAACCGGTTTTTCCCCGGTTTAACCAGAAAATAGCGAAGTTATCCTACGGATAACTATCCTTTGGATAAAAACTGCTTTCAGGAACCGAATTTTATCCCTAGGATAGCTGTCCCTCGGATAGGGCATTTATCCCTAGGATAGCGCTTATCCTAGGATAAAGTTATCTGTCTTTCTAGGAACCGGCCCCAGGCTGATTTCCTGTTGCTTATTTATCGAAGGGTAGCGAGTTCGAGTCCCATATTAATCACTCAAAAACATTTTTAGACTATTTTTCTTTCTTATTTTTCCCTCCTTTTCTTGATAAACAAATCCCTTTGCATTAAGAAAACCTCTTATCTGAAAAAAAATTATACTGACATAAATAAAAAGTTACTTATCATTTGTCTCACGATGTTTATGTTGCGTCATCACTTTCTACGCATTTTGCCTGATGATGACTAGCTGAACGCAGTCGAAACGTCGCGTTTCCCTTCACTTCCCCTCCGTTTAGAAAGACTCAAGAGTGACTCAAGCGTGACTAATGAATAAAGTCCTTGCCTGTGACGTCAAAGAAGCACCATCTAGAGGACAGAACAAACGATTTTTGCTCTCTTGGGAGCTGAAATCCATTGTTTTGTCCTCCAAGTTGAGCTACATTCCAACGAACTGCAAGGGGTCTATAGTCGACTTGCACTAAGAGGTCACGTGATACCATCTCCTCTAAGCCTTACC
The DNA here is from genome assembly GCA_918843875.1 of Diadumene lineata. NCBI lineage: Eukaryota > Metazoa > Cnidaria > Anthozoa > Actiniaria > Diadumenidae > Diadumene > Diadumene lineata. Next base: position 13,191,266 of record OU974074.1, on the reverse strand, counting down.
GATTTGTAAAAATGACATCCAGAAATGAAAAGAGCATATCAAATTTAGTAGAACTTTTACAGTTCAGCATGAAATACACAACACAAGAAAAATGACAATAAATTGAAAATCCTGAAATTTCAAGATAAGCTGGACTGTAGCGTGTGCCACCCAACGCTGTTTTCCGAAAGTTTCTAAAAAAAATCTTATAATCACTGCTATATCTGTTTGACTTTGTATGTCGAATTTAAGCTCAGAACTTTTCATAATTGTAATTATTAAATTCTGGGTCCCATTTTTACCACACGTTTTAGGGGAGAAAAAAAAACGAGCTTAATGACTATTAGAAATATAAGGAAACCCAAAGAAAACGAAATTAATTAAAAAAAAACCCGAGAATTGCAAAGAAAAAGTTTGAAATCAATTCAAAATTATATTGCACGCAACATTGCTTAGCGAATGAAACGCATCAAAAGTTGCCGATGGGTGAGATAAGCCATAAATTGCTCATTTAAATTGAATTTTTGCGGATATCTTTGCATAACTTAACTGAATTTGTAGATTTTGCAGCCTTAGAAAAGCAAAAAAATGAGTTATTAAAAAGAAATTATATTTTTCGAAAATAGACATAAAAAGCTATCATTTGTGATTCAAAAATTATCAACAAAAATCAACATGAAGTTTGCTGTATATATTAAAGTCGTTCAACCGATTACAAACAACACGAATGCTTGATAATTACGCCCTTAAAAATAGCACTGACGAATATGTACAGATTATACTTAAATTGCCTGTCTGAAAATTGTTCACCAATAAAGATTTGTGTTTTTTAATTTTATGTTTTCATTATAGGCTTTGAAGCATATCCTCACGCGAGGGTCAATACAAAGGATTTGATATATGAATATCACGATTCATTTGTGTTGAGATATGAAGTACAGAGGTTACTTAACGGTCTGCATAACAGTTGCCTGTGTAACATTGATTATTTCAACGAATTTTAACTAATTGTCTGTTAAGGAAATTCAGTTGCCTTCGCAATTAATTTCGGATTTGTCAAAAAGACCAAGACATTTGTAAAATTACGAACATAATTTTTCTCTTTGTGGATTTGCCAGTTTACTTGCCATGAAATGCCCCAAGCTACCAACAGAATTGTACTTCTTTTTGATACACATTCTAATAACCTTCGCACCAACATTGATAGTGATGATCGCAATAGAAGATCTTGTCGCTGGAACACTAATACCATCAACTGTCGTAATTATAAGCTATGCTACAACGGCTGCCGTGGTCAAATGTATATGTCCATTTATAATTAGGAGAGTTTCCTTTCTGACATCGACTATCACTACGAACATTTTATTTTTGGTTTCCACAATTCTTGTTGTTGCGATTGACGATGTAAAAGCGCGGCTTTTGGGAGTAGTAATCCTAGGATCCGCTAATGGGTTTGGGGCACTGTTAGCTTTAAATATGCTTCCATACTTTGAAGACGTCGAGAAGAACACGGCTGCATATCAAACTGGTGGGAATGTGTCCAGACTTTTAGCATCGTTTGTTTATACAGGTATGTGGAAACGTAAATCTCTAAGAAAATGTTTTTGGAGTTGGATGGCAAACGGTTTTTACATGTGTTTTAACATTTGCAGCGATGAAGTGCAACATTTTCTTACACTATAATTGGATGTTGGAAGGGGTACCACACGCTTTCGATGTTGTATTAGATAAAATAGAAATGCGAGTCAGAGTAAAGATGGAAACCGTTTGCTCGGGTCTTAAGAATTTCCAATTCAGTTAATATACATTTTATATCATTTATAATTTAGTATTATTCACATTTATAAAATTCATGAATAATTAATGAACCCAGAACAATAGAAAACCACTACCGCGAAGGCATAATAATAATAATAAACTTTATTATACACAGAATTCAAAAAGTTAACACTTATTTACATTGAAGCTGTGTTTAACGGAATATATATAACGAGATCTATAAAAAGAAGATTCACTATTTACAAAATTTAAAATCGAACAAGTGGATATGTTAAAATTATGATTTGAAATAAGGCAGTAAATACAATAGATTAAAATTAAGATAAAGAATACTAAATATAATAATAAAAGGATTTATATATATGTATTACTTAGAGAATATTATTGTGTCAGGGCTAAATTTGTTAGTCTCCAATAGTTGGAGGTAAACGATTTGACAGATTTAGATATTTTTACTTCGTCAGGTAGATTGTTATATAGACATGCTGCATGAAATTTAAATGATCGCTTCCCTGATTTTGATGTAATCTTATTTAAATGAATATTGTTTTTTCTTCTAGTACTGTAATTATGAATGTCAGTGTTTTTGGTAAAAATATTCTGCAGCGATTTAGGACAATAGTTATTTAAGATTTTGTAAACTTGTAAGCACTTATGGAAAGACCATCTATCAGTTAGTGGTATCCAACCAAGTTCTTTCAGCAGTTGTGAGGATAATACGGGCACCGCGTCTTTGTAGTTTTAATAGTCTTTCCAGGTGTGTCTTGTCTGCATTGGACCAGATGGTATCACAGTACTCATAGAGGGGTTGGACAATTGCTTGATGTAGTTGTTTACACGTATCAACATTCAAGTATTTACGAATTCTACTAAGAAGGCCAAGTCTGCCAGTTACTTTTTATGAGATTGTCTCTATGTGATTGTGCCAGTTCATGTTAGAATCAAAAGTCACTCCCAAATACTTAACTGTGTCTTTATGCTTCAGTGTTTCATCAGATATCTCCAGAAAAGGTTTCTCAGCTTTGACTATCCGTTGGTGAGTCCCAAACAGCATGGCATTTGTTTTTGTGCAGTTTATAACAAGTCCATTCGATCTGAACCATTCAGCTAGGGAATTTAAATCCCTTTGTAAGACGCTCTCGATGGTTTTACTGTTTTTGTCTGCAAAGAATAATGCAGTGTCATCAGCGTAGAGAACTGTCTTGCTCTTCGAGACATGTTTCTCTAGGTCGCTTATACATACTATAAACAATAGCGGACCCAGCACTGATCCTTGTGGGACTCCGTGTGTAATGTTCAGAGGGTCTGATAAACATCCGTTGGCTTTAACTTTCTGAGACCTGTCTCTAAGATAATCCTTGAACCATTGAAGTTCCAGATTTCGGACACCAACAGCTGTCAGTTTTGTTAAAAGTGTAGGGTGGTTGATAAGGTCAAATGCCTTGCTGAGGTCCAGGAACACAGCACCAGTAAGGTAACCATTATCCATGTTGGTAAGGATGTAGTCCGATACTTCAAGTAGACATGTTGTGGTGCTATGACCAGGTCTAAAACCAGATTGTTTAGTTGACAGTAGATGGTTATCTGTTAGATGTTTATATACTTGTTGGTGAATGGCTCGTTCGAATATCTTCATAACTACAGGTATAACAGATATGGGTCTGTAATTGTTGGGGTCGTTGACTTGACCATCTTTGAATACTGGAGTTACTGTGGCAGTTTTCCAGGACTTAGGTATTGATGCTGTTTTTAGAGACAGGTTAAATATGTATGTCAGAGGAGAGGCTAGAATTTCAGCACCGATTTTTAGGATACGCGTGGGACAGTTTGACAGTCCTGATGATTTTTTGATGTTGAGACTTGTTAATTCCTTTTGGACAAATTTAGTTTGTATTTCTTGAAACTTGAAATCAACAGAAGATTTGATGCTGGTAGGCTCTAGTTCGAGTGGAGCTGTTATGTCAAATCGGTCCGCAATGGTGGTGAAGAACCTATTCAGTGCATTAGCAATGCTGACATTTTCATTATGAGTACAACCATCCATGTTGATGCTTGGGATGCTTGTCTTCTTTTTACTCGGTAACAACTTTTTTAAGGTATCCCACGTTTTCTTTGTAGAATTTGAATTTTCAGAAAGGAGATTGTTATAGTGATTGCGCTTTGCGAGCTCGATGAGATTGGTAACAGTGTTCCTTAATCGTTTGTAGTTAGCCCAGTCGTCGTTATTTTTAGTTTTACTTGCTTTGCGTTTAGCAGTATTACGTGACTTTATCGTTTGAAGGATTTCATCAGTCATCCAAGGTGGTTGCGAGCCTTTTATTCGCATAGTGCGCAAAGGAGCATATTTGTCACGGATGTCATTTAACAGCTCTTCCATTGCAAACCATGCATCATCAGGTGAATCGAACATGTAGATTGTATCCCAAGGCATCTGTATATCTGACAAAGGTTTCGCTTGTAATTACTCGGCCAAATTGATTCTAATTTCAAAAATATTAACTTAGAATAGCAGCGTTACTCTAGACATATCATAAGTAATATATAATATTCGCGTCCGATCGGACGCAAATATTGTATATATTACATATGTATGTCTACTTTTAGGACAATATTTTTAAGTTATTATATCATTGTTAGATTTTAGTAAGATTTTATGTATTTACTTATTTATTATTTTTATTGTAAATCGCATTAGATCATCTATAGAATGCTATTTTGCGCTATATAAGAAATAAAGTTATTATCATTATCATTAGAGTGCACGCACTAAAAGTGTGCAACATAAATACCACTAAATAGTGCTATTTTATGCTAATTTTATTGGTTTCTTTTGTTTAGTTAGTGCTATTTATACGGTGGCCCATAAGTGCCACGGCAAAACTTTTTTATTTGCGGCAAAACCTTTTTGTTTTATGGCAAAACCTTTTTATTTGAGGCAAAAACTTTTTGTTTTAAAGCAAAACCTTTTTTTGTTGACGGCAAAACTTTTTCGTTGACGTCAAATCCTCCGTTTAGGATTCCTGTGTTCAAAATGGCGGATGAAACAAAGAAGTGCTTTATATATGTCAAAAACTCAATACCAGATGAATATTAGTCTAAAAACTCTCAAAAAAAAGCTGAAAAAGTATAAATTTCAGAGGAACATGGTCGAGTTCAACCAGCAGGAACTAAGAAATGCAAAACTGTCAGTTATGGATGGTCCTGGATGTTCTGAGTACTGGTTATCGTAGCGGGCATGCTTTGCAAAGAAACGGAATAAGAGTAGCTAGAAAAGTGGTAGAGGAGATTTAGATCCTGAAGGAGTTGAAGCTAGGAAAGCACACAAATTGCGTGGATGATTGCTGGTCGCTGGGTTGGTCGTTTCGTTGGAATCCATGTACTGTACTCCAGGACGCACGTCTATTTCAAAATACAGGAAGCCCGCAGTTGCGGTCTATCCAATGCGTGTTGCGTGAATATTTTTTTCCCTAATTTCCGCCGCTTTGTTGCATTAAAAATATATTCTTTATATTAAATATAATATAATAAAATATCTCCCCCCCCCAAAAAAAAAAAATAATAATAATAATAATAATAATAATTAAAAAAAAAGAAAAGAAGAAAAAACTAAATATAAAATAATTTGCCGGGAATTTCATGCGGCTCGTGAGCCAAGTTTGTAAAAAAAAAAGAAAACAAAGCAAAACAAAAAAACAAAAACAAAAAAAAAAGAAAAGAAAACATCTGGACAGTGTCTAAAACTTTAAATACTCAGTACACTTATAGTTCTTGGTTTTTTTAGAGCTTTCGACTCAACTAGCTGGAGTCTTGATCACTAACTTAGTGCGGAACACGTGCCAAGGTATTAAATACCTTTTCGGGCACGTGACCGCAAAAGTTGGTCCCAAATGTGGGTGATGTTGACGCGGCCCCCATCTCGGTTAAGGTCAGGTTTTTCGGAACGTATATAAAGTGCTTCTTTTACACCTCTCGAGAACCAGTCTTGGTCTCTGTCAAGGATGTCTACATGTGTTATGTCTGTTGTGTGGTCGGGACAGTCTTTGTTGATGTGCTTAGAGACTTCTGAGTTGTGAGAGCTAGGTCTTAGATGTTCTGCAACCCTTCTTTTTAGAGGACGTTCAGTTTCCCCGATGTAGGTTGAGTCACAATCCACACCAGCAATGCCATGACAACGAACGAGGTAAACGGCGCCACAGATGTCAGATTTCTTTGTTTGGTCTTTAGGATGACATAAAATTTGTTTTAGGGTGTGTACTGGTTTGAAGTACGACTTGACCCCATGCTTGTTGAAAATGCGTTTCAGTTCCTCTGATATACCCCTAGTATAAGGTAAGGCGATTTGACGTCGTTGACGGTCACGATCCTGTTGCTGCAGTTGTTGTTGCTGTTGCTGCTTTTGTTGTTGTTGTTGCTCTTGTTGCGAAGAAGGCGCAGTACAAGCCCACTTGGGATAGCCACATGATTTAAGAGTCGTCTTAAGATGTTTGATTTCTTCTTCTTTGTCCTCATCGTCAGTTATGATAGATGTTGCTCTGTGATGTAACGTTTTGACCACACTTAGTTTGTGCTGTACAGGATGGTTCGAATTCCAGTTGAGGTATTGGTCCGTGTGAGTTGGCTTACGGTAGATCTTTATTTTTAGAGACCCATCGTCCTTTCTAACAGATTTTGTATCAAGAAAAGCCAAGGCGCCTTCATCATCTTGGTCCTCATAAGTGAATTGTATATCTGGGTCAATTGTGTTGAGATGCTCTGTGAATTCATCTGCATGGTCTTTATTGAGTTTACAATGAGTATCGTCGACATATCTGTACCACCATAACGGCGGCGGAACAGGTGAAGTTGTTATTGCTATGTTCTCAATGTGTTCCATATATGCATTGCACACCGTGGGAGAGACGGGAGATCCCATGGGGGTTCCGTGTATCTGTTTGTAGAACTGCTCCTGGAACACAAAGTAAGTACAGGATAGGCAGAAGCTCAGTAGACGTGTGATGTCACTTGGAGACACTCTGGTTCTTTCGGCTAGAGTGGAGTCGTTACTTAGCTTTTCGTGGATGACTTGGACTGCTTTGTCAACTGGAACGCTAGTGAACAGAGATTTCACATCAAAAGAACGCATAATCTCTGTTTCTTCTACATGTTGGTTTCGAACAAGTTCAGTGAAGTGTTTTGAATTACGTACATAGCTTTCAGTTGTACCAATTACAGGTGAAATTAGCTGTGATAGATGTTTGGCACAGTTATAGGTGATGGAGTTGACGCTGCTAACGATAGGGCGTAAAGGAACGTTTTCTTTGTGTATTTTTGGTAGGCCGTAGAATTTAGGCGGAGTTTCAGTTGTCGGGTATATTCTGTTGTACAGGATTTCACTAATACGTTCTTTGGCTTTGAGATCTTTGAGGATAGTGAGCATCTCTCGTTTGTAAGTCGCGGTGGGATCTTTCTTCAGCTTAATGTAGGTGTTTTCGTCATTGAGAAGATCTTCGCATTTTTGTTTATAATCCGCTGTGTTCATAATAACAGTACATCGTCTTTTATCCGCCGGTAGAATCATGATGTTACGATCTTGTTTAAGACTCTTTAAGGCGATTCGTTCTTCTTTGGAGATGTTGGGTTGAATCTTCTTATGACGTTTTAAAACATTAAGGACACTAGATCGTAGCGCGTCAGCTTGTCCTGCTTCTAAATTACGGCATGGTGCGAACAACAAAAGTTTTGCCGTAAACAAAAAAGTTTTGCCGTGAGCAAGATACGTTTTGCCGTGAACAAAGAAAGTTTTGCCGTGGCACTTATGGGCCACCGTATATTTACCACTAAATAGTGACAACTGTTGCACACTTTTAGTGCGTGCACTCTATCGTTATCATCATCATCATCATCATCGTTATTATAAAAACATATACCAGTTGGGTGCGAATCACACCTGGACAAAAACGTAGAAAGGAAAAGAGAAAAATATTAAAGATTGATAAATGATTTGAAATATGATTGTAGCCTAATCAAGTTCGTAAACCTCTCAATGAGCTGTCTCGGTGTATTTTCCAGCGAATGTGCATCATTTATTGATATGCTAGAACATTTAGAATTTGATGACAAACATCGTAAATATGTTTTGCGAAAGATGATGAACATAACTATTAGAACAAGTTACTATACTTTTTGTGGTAGAAACAAAGTATAGAACAACCCAGACTTGATGCAGTTTTAGTCTTTTTTATTTTCAAATTATGTTTGTTGCTAACTAAATGTAAAAGTATAATTTTGATGTTTCAAGTTCTTGTTGTATACTTATGTGTAAAGATTCGAGTAGACGATTGTAAATTGCCTTTTATAGTGAGATTTGCCACTGAATCTGAAAATATAATAAAGTTTACATTATTATTAATTCATTGAGCTATTTTGACGATACTGATATTGTTTTACTTATAAAGCGATTTGAATGTCTACTTTATTTTAGGGCTAACGACATGGTTGTGCATCTCACCTCGCTACAGTGTCTCTATATCGATACCGCTTAGTCTTCTAATACTTATTATCTATGGCCTACTCGACAAAACTCCATTGCATTCGACTGAAAACTCCTCGATAAACGGTAACTCTCCATTGGGTCAAGTGACCAAGTACTCACGGATTCCAACTGGAGATGAATGGAACGAGAACAGACAATCTCCACCAATTTCAGTTCAAGACATCACCGCATACAATTCAAGTACACATCGAACAAAACGTTGCCCAAACATAACGCTCAAAAAAGTATACTCAATGCTAAGATATATTTTACTGGTTTTCCCTTACTTTGTATATTTTTTTTACGGATTTTTAATTGTTATTGTGATAGGAAATGGAGTGTTGACAACCTTAACCTTCCCATCGTCACCTTTCAGAATCCGCGATCATTATCAATACTACAGGCTTTTAATAGATATTGGTGCCTTTCTGGGGGGAATCGAACTCGTGGTGATCTCAACTCTATGTCCTCAAATGGCATCAGCTTTTAGGGTTCGCAAAGTATGGGTTTTAATCACTCTTAGCTCGTGCCATGCATTGTTTTTTACTTTCGCGTCTTGGTATCGTTTTCTTCCCTCTGTCTATATTGTGTTGGCTCTATGTTTTACTACAGGGTATCTTTTAAGTTCAACTCTTACCAATACCCTTGTTTGTACTGCCGAATGCTTTACAGATATTGACCAACAAGGCATTGCCTTGGGTATTGTGGCAACAGGGAGTTCTTTGGGACAGGTGTTTGGTGGGCTGTTGGGTATTTACGTGGAAAATAATCTGAGAGAGCATTGCGTTGGTACTTTACTTCTCGGCAAGTTTTGTCTGGCGCGGTTTTGGACAACTGCTGCCTGGAATGACAATTTAGACTGTAAAAACTACTGAAACAATTGGCTTCTGAAAACCATTAGGAATATAAATTGCACACTCTGAAAGTGTGCAACATAAATACCACTAAATAGTGCTATTTTATGCTAATTATATCGTTTTCTTTTGTTTAATTAGTGCTTTTTATTACTAAATAGTGACAACTGTTGCACACTTTAAGTGTTTGCACTCTCCTACCAAACCGCTAATCATTAAATGAACAGTGTTGTAGGAACAGCATTAGCCAAAATAGCTACTGACATTGCAGAATTGGTCATGACTTTATCGCCATTTAGATTTGGCGTTTATCATTTAAGTCAATTCAATATGTATTGTTTATTTTAATTTTATTTTTTACAACAATATTTATATAGGAGACATCTATTTAGCATTTGCTAGTTTCAGTAGAGTCCTGTTTAGAGACAGACACTGCCAGAGATTTGTTTACGTCTTCAGCGGTTCTTTTACGTCCACCTTATAGCATAGTCAGAGCGAAGGCAGAGGGACCTCCGGCTTTACGACCTTATCCGCGAAGACGAAGCACTGAGAGTAAAGTATCTTGCCCAAGGACACAACGTGATCGCCCGGTCTGGGAATCGAAGCCGGGTCAGTGGACCCGAAGTCCAATGCCCCAACCACTAGACCACCAAGTCTCTCAGACTATTAATAAACCAGTATGAATGTTTTATCAGATTTAGACCTGATAAAACAAGATCTGTGAGTTCATTTAACTGCTTCAAAAACTGCAACATTAATAAAAACAAAAATTTCAAATAACATGGTGAAAATAAGCAAAAATAGTTACAAAACTGACTGGTGGCCCTTCTGATCGTGCGCAGAATTTCTTAGGTGTGTCGACTGTGTGTCCCACATTTGACTCTGGTCCTTGAGAGTTCAAGGGAAACCAACATTCTTAATTAACAGGTGCAATTCCTTGGACCATTTTGGTCACATGATTGAACAATAGTTAACCTAAAGAATGGTTAGGAAGCCTTTTGTTTTATGTCTTTGTACTGTTTTGAGGTTAAACCGGTCTTGACCGTGCACAAGTTTTTATTGATGCTCATTCGAAATTGTAAAATAAGTAGACATTAACCTTGTCGATGATACAAAATAAGCTATAAATACGATGAAATCTTTTGTTGTAGAATAAATTTGAACTTTTTATCTGGTAGACAACTGACTAGATTAGTCGATAAAACATTCAAGTCATTCTCACTGTTAAATAAGATACTAGATTCCAGTCTAGTAGTAGATCTAGTGTAGTCTAGTAGTAGATCTAGTAGATTCTAGTCCAGTAGTAGATCTAGTGTAGTCTAGTAGTAGATCTAGTGATAGATTCTAGTCTATCAATAAATCTATTGTAGTCTAGTAGTAGATCTATTGTAGTCTAGTAGTAGATCTAATAGCTTCTAGTCTAGTAGTAGATCTAGTGTAGATCTAGTAGTAGATCTAGTAGATTCTAATCTAGTAGTAGATCTATTGTAGTCTAGTAGTAGATCTAGTAGTAGATTAAAGTCTAGTAGTAGATCTGTAGACTTTCAAAACAATAGCTTGTCTACTAAGTCAACACATCAACAAAGAAATTAAAACATATAAAAGCAGGATTCATGTGGATCGAATAAGTCGTTCTTTTACATCCCTTCGTTATTGGTTAATGTGAAGTGTGGCGAGACGGGACCTCCAGTTTATATGCCTTATCCGAAAAAAAAAACGACAATAAATCGAAGAACATTCTCCTCGATTATGTTAAGACAATAACAAATATGTACATTATAATAATTGCAGATCGCTCTCTAATATTGTATACATTACTTAAAAAACTCCAACACTTATAAAACCAAAAATTCCAAATATCATTTTGAAAAAAACAAAAACAAAAAAAAAAATATAAAATTGACTGCTGGTCAACCCGTCTGATCATGCGCAGATGTTTTGATGTGTGTCGAATATGCCTCCCACATTTGACTCTGGTCCTTGAGAGATCAACTTTCTAAACAGCACTTTTATTTTTTTATCGACTGAAAATTCCTATTATTCCTATTTTTTTTCTGATATGATAGATATGGCGTTTCCAAGACAACGCACCATCTAACAAAACACCAAGATATTTCGCACGTTCTTCGAAAGATATCTATATAAGATCTTAATTCTGTTAGGGGGATCTAAATAATCCATAATCCCGTTTTGAATTTAAAATAATCCGCATGTCATCTCCAAAAGTGCATAACAATCCAAAATTCAAAAACGGCAATAATGCTAATCCTCCTAGAGGCAACACAAATAATCCATAATTTTTAACTCTTAGCACTGTGACTGTCAAGAGAATAATCAAAATTTGTTTTAGTTAACTGAAACATTGTGCAAAATGAATTCAAAGCTTGCCAGGTTCATAAAAAAATTCGTAATGATTTATTTTACTTATCCGCTATTTTGTCCCTATTCATAGAATCGCATTTTAATTGACAATTATCCCTGACGTCCTCAATGTGCATGTGCAGACCAACTTACTGCAGCCCGGTTGGCTTAATTGGTTGAGTGTCGGTCTGTTGTGCGGGAGGTTACGGGTTCGATCCCCGTGACTGGACCATCACTTGAAAAAATTGAATCATATTTTTCACTACGTCCAATCAATCGGTCAAACTCGCTTCGTCACATCTCATATCAGGAGCTGATCTCACGTCTCTTTTGCGGTTTTATTAATTTGAACTGTGTCACGGTAAGTCGCTACTTGTAAAAGGACGCCCGGGAATGGTCTAAATAACAAAGAGTGATGAAAAAAAAAAAAAAACGAAAAAAATAATCAATGTGTTCCAGTAATAGTGATCGACGTTAGCGTTAACGATTTTTACGAGCATGTCAAATTATATGCAGTTCATCATTGAAATGGAAATGTAAGGTAAAAAAAACGCAGAGGGGGATTTCTTTATTGGTTTGGTATTAATGTTTTAAGTTTGTTTTCTTTTGTTTTTAGACTGAGAGAAAATTTTGCAAAAATTGTCGAAAAGTGCAAAAACGGTATTTATCAGTGAAAGTAAACATGGTGACAGTTTTTGATTTCGAGGTTTTTGTTGTGCTCGAAAAGAACTCATGCGTATCATTTTTTTATGTATATATTTTCAATTTTTTCCTGGCGATCATATCTTTTATTTCAATAAAGCAAGGCCCCAAATCCTTCTACACGTAACGTAGCGATGGTACAGTTGACCAACAAAAAAGAATAAGAGGTCGACTATAGGAGAGCCAGAACAAGAAGCTCACACAAAAGGAATTTCAAAACTTGAAAGCCAAATGTACTCAAATAAATACTTTTGTAACCCGAAATGTTCTGGCGGTCCCTTACAAGAGTGGTCGCTTACGAAAGAGTTTTTCATCAGAGTGTATATAGCAAACAAAATGGGAAATTCAAAAGTAAAAAAAAGAAAACATTTCAATAAAATTTCTCTAATTTTTCTGAAATTGTAATCATGTACAGAACATACATTTCCTGGCGTCCATTTAAAGTTTACTTTGAATTAAATCAAATATATACAGCTATATTTCATCACAGAAATTGCTAGTTTCAAATGTTTTTCAGAAAAGAAATATATATTGTATTGTCTCTCGCTTTATTTTTTTACGTTAAACAACAGATGCATTAACATACAACAATTTACAACAACTGCAAATTTGCATGCAGTTCGTAATAGAAGTCTCACATGGATGTCGGTAAAGTTCTTATGCGGAACAACTCTGATGTTATCATTCTCTGAAAAGCACGATGCGAGTAGAAGCAGCAACAGCAGCAGCGAGCATATTTTACGACGTTAAAACCCTGAAGAGTTATCTAACATACGGCCCTAAAAATCAGTTCCAGACATTTCTATTAGTAATTCACGCTCGGACGAGTTTGAGGATTGTTTAGAGTTTTTGTTGTACGTTTTATTGATTCCTTCTTCACAAGGAATCATGAAAAATGTCACAATTGATATCACTTACTACGATACAGCTGCAAGGTGAAATATTGAGGAGTATAATTTTTGACCTTATGGGCGGATTGAATAATAATAATAATAATAATAATAATAATAATAATAATAATAATAATAATAATAATAATAATAATAATAATAATAATAAAAATAATAATAATAATAATAATAATAATAATAATAATAATAATAATAATAATAATAATAAATGTCTTTAATAATATGATAAAAAACAGATCATATTTACAATAAATATAAGAAATTATGGGATATATGTACATATATATAAAATTACATATCTACTATAGGATTAATTTAATAATATAATAAATTGAGTTTCACACTAAGTATTTATAGAGTCTGTTTTTAAAACATTGTTCATATCTGGTCGTATTCACTTTCGGTCTGGAAATGGCTGTTTTTCTGAGATTGTAAGTCATTTGTTTCCTACGTGGCATAAGCGTTTTTATAGGGTGGTTTTCAGTCATTTCCACTTTTTTCATGATTTTTCTATCGTGACTTTCCATGATTTCAACTATGTTCATTCGTTTACTGGTAAACTTCCTTTTACTACACCTTTCCAAGAAACATTGCACAGTGTTAAGATCAGATTTGGATGCTCCATAGACTGGTAGTCCCAGTTTAAGCTCAGCATGATTAATGACTTAAACAGATGATCAATATCTTGTTGATTAAGTCCTTCTTTACGCAGAGATCTTAATATGTGAAGACATCGGTTAGCTTTAACTAGTTTGGAGTGGACATGTGTTTTAAATTTGCTGTCATTCTGAAAAGTAACTCCTAGTAGAGAAAGTTCATTATGTTGTGGTATGTTCATTATCGGTGTCAAGTGTTCAACTGTGTGTCCTTTTTTCGTGAATATAAGTTCCTTACATTTCTTCGGGTTGCATTTCATCGAGTTATTATCTGTCCATTCCATAAACCTCCTCACTAGACTTCCCGCGTCGTCACTGTCTTTGAAAACTGGCGATATGATGGTTGTATCATCTGCATATTTGTAAAGAGCACCTTTTGAGCCTTGGTCTAGTGCTAGATCATCGATGAAGATATTGTACCCTTGTTCACGTACTTCCAGTTCCCCAAGTAATCGTCATAATTTACTCGTTGCTGTCTTTCTTTTAAAAAGTTAATGTACCAGTTGATGATGTAAGGGTTCATGTTTAAACATTTCAGCTTGTTGGAAAGGAGATTGTGCTTAATAGAATCGAACGCTTTGCTGAAGTCCATCGCAAAGACTCTAACAGCTGTACAGTCTGATTTATCTAGATTATTAAGTATGTGGTCTTGAATGGCTAGGAGAGCATGAGTGCAGTTTCCCCCAGTTCTGTATGCAAATTGGGTAGAACCAAGATGTTTTTCAAGCGTTCTCTTGGCATGAGTGGTGTAAACGGTTTTCTCGAAGGCACGTGCAATCACTGGAGTAATGTTTATTCCACGAAAGTCTCCATGTTCTTTAGGGATGTCTACTTTAGGTAGCGGTCTTATATGAGCTCTTTTCCAGGATGCAGGCCAAGTGCTAGTTGCAAGAGAGAGATTCCAAATGTATGTAATTACAGGAGTGAGGAGTTCCGAGTGGTCTTTCCATACCCAGTAGGGTATCATATCTGGTCCAGTTGAAGTTTTCTTTAGACTGTTGAGCGTACTCCAAACTTGTTTTTCCGTTAGGCGTGGGATAGTGGTATGATCGTCTATTACCGCAAGAGAGGGTTCTGAGTAGTCTTCATCTTGACACAGATTTGCAAAGTACTCGTTTAATTCATCAAGGAATTCTGTGTCTAGGTTAACAACAGTACTTTTTCGTCTTTGAGAGGTAGTGTCGATTTTGTTCCACCAATCTTTACTTCCACGAGCAAAAACATTCTTCCTGTTTTCCGTGATCACTTCTGAAATTCTTTTGCTTATTTCCTTGATTCGTTCAACGTTGTGTGATGGTATTCTTGATTTGTCTCTTAACATGGATTTGACAAGGGGGGTAACCCACGGGGGGTCTCTTGTTGACATGGTTATCGTTCTGTATGGTAAACACCTGTCCATATATCCTAAAAGCACGTCTTCAAGCTGTTTAACCGCATCGTCAATACTCTTACAAACAAGCACACTTTCCCAAGTTTCCTCATCAAGGGCTTTATATAGATCATATTTACGGTGTTCTCTACAGTCACGCACCTTAATCTTTCGTCGAATGGGTTTAAGCTTTACTTCGGCAGGTAAAATCACTCCTTTATGGTCTGTTTTTATTAGCATTGTAATGGGACAACATCTACCAAACAAGTCCGGTCGATTGGTCAACACATTGTCTAGGCACGCGTCAGCTCTTGTTGGAAACGTTACTTCGACAATGAACGCTATTTGGGGCGAGTTTATCTCTTTATGTTGCCATTTGTGAAAAATGTAACACAGGAATGCCGAGAATTACCCAAGAAGACAAGTTTGAGACCCCTCTCCTGCATGGATGAGCTACACGTCTTATGTAAAAATAAATATCTGTATCTGGATTAATGTAGTTGAAAACTTTATTTATTTAATCATTATATATTTTTTCATATTTCATTATCATTATTGTTATTATTTTTTACACAATTTAAATAAAAAGCAAAGAAAAATGTAAACAAAACATGTACAATATTGTAATAAACATAAAAAAATAAATATCTGTACACTTTGAAGTTGAAGTTTCTTAATTTCATTTGCAAAAAAAAAGTGTTTTTGATATGTTCCACTTGAATAAGATCGTGAGACCGGTGATCGATTTTGTCAGATTCCTTCTACTTCTTACAGACAAATTCATTGTATCGCGACCAGCCGTTTTAAGGTATTTGGAGACAGTTTCTCAAAAGGCCTACCGACCTAAAAAAACAACGGCAAAAACTATCTTGCTTTTCTTATTTCTTAACAATATTTTGATACACAGTTGCTTAATAGTTGTGGAGGATGTCTTGAGACTTTTGTGGCGATCAGTCTGGATTTAAACTATGAGGAAACCCTGGAAAACAGTTTTTTAAATTTATTTTCGAAAATTTGCTATAGAATCATGTCAAAATTCAGAAGCGTAATATTCAACATACTACCTAACTGCACAGTTAGGTTCTGAATCGGATTGGGTATTGTTCCGCATTATGTGGTAAAAACATACTTCTTATCTATAGCCCCTATCTTCGTGAAAAACGCGATTATTGCCAAATCGTATAGAGAACTGGCTTAAGCATATCTTAAACAATTTCTGACCTGAAATCGGTGATCATTAAAAAAATCTGTGACGGCAAATATCATTTTCATTGAAGTGATTGCTAATTATAACCAAAAATCGTGTTCAAAGTTAACGGTTTCATAATTTCAAATTTCTCAATTGAAATTTCTTTAAAATCACTATGCAGTTAGGGAGTATGTTGAATATTACGCTTCTGAATTTTGACATGATTCTATAGCAAATTTTTGAAAATAAATTCAAAAAACTGCTTTCCAGGATTTCCTCATAATTTGCATAAATCAATACTGATCGCAACAAAAGTCTCAAATATCCTCCACAACCATTAAGCAACTGTGTATCAAAATATTGTTAAGAAATAAGAAAAGCAAGATAGTTTTTGCCGTTGTTTTCTTAGGTCGGTAGGCCATTTGAGAAACTGTCTCCAAATACCTTAAAACTTTGTTTTCATTTTGGTCTTTTCTGAACCGTCAATCAATTTCATTGGGCGGAGTTTGCCCTAACATTTTCTTAGCATATGCAGTTCGAACTGTGGACCCTGTTGCTGACCATTTCGTATCTTTACATCTTTCTTTCGGTTTGTCCCCCTTTATACCAATATAGGAACATATCCGAGGTAAGTTTCTTTTTCTTTTCATTCGTTAAACACAAAAAACTATGTGTAACTACAGCTTATTTCCTTTTTTTGTTTATTTCCGTCTCCGTTTTCGTTTTGTATTTCACTTCCGTTTCACTAGTTTCCGTTTTGTATTTAGTCTCGCGAGATTTCGCTGTCCTTTGTTTTTTCGTTGTCCCTTTGTCCCGCATAATCTTATGTAAATTCGTTTAGCTTTTAAGTTTGGCGATTTTGACTTTGCAATCAGTTTTCTCTCACTTGAATCGACACTAGACTCGTTTAAAGAAGGTTCTGCGAAATTGCGTTGCGTATTTAAAAAAGTTCACTTAGTAGCGGGACATCGGTAAGTTTTCGTTTCCGTCCTTTCTTAGTATTTTCCAGCGTTTGTTTTTGTATATAGTTTTGTTTGTAATATTTGTACTGTAGCTTCACGATTAAAATAATCAGTATATGAAGTAACACCGCGTCGTCTAATGAAGAACTAAGTGAAACTTTACACTATGGTAACTCAGGAATGACCCGAAAACACAGTTTATTTAGCCCCCAAGTTCGTTCTTTATCCAGCTATCATTTTTTGAAAAAAAAAAAAAAATTTAACTGTAGACTATATAGTGTAATTGCTGAATTTTTCGGAAAAGCGTTCAATGTTGCCAGTACTCCTCCAACCCATCCATATAATATAATTTTTTAATTCTTTCATATTGTACTTTGGTATCTGCGTATTAATTAATGCCGGTTTTTGTCACGTTAAAAAGTCTCACTTCATTACTTATGTAGGACCAAAGCTGCTTGAAACCACTCAAAATTGCCATCAAGCACTATGACGTCATGGCTTGTTTACATGAATAAAAATGCATCTAGTTCTGGCGAAATATTTTTCCTTTAATACATTTGGCATTGTACTTATACTTATAATTTGTTCTAAGCCAACAGACACAGTTTCGTGGGAAAATATTCAAACGATCTCAAGGCTCCATATCATTTTTGTTATTCACATCAAGGAACTGACACGATTTCTGCTAGTTCGCAGGACTCGGTTCTCGTTCTATTTGTATTATATATATATATATACATATTCGTTAATTTTTTTTTATAATTGTAAGAATATTCAAACTGATACTTAAATTATATATTTTTATTCATATATCTTTACATCTACTTATTTTGCAATTTTTGCATTTTTATATATTTGTATATATTTAAACTAGACGCATGGCTGCGTGAGCTCGGGCTTCTCTTCTATTTTTATACGCAAAAAATTAAAACACTATCATTAAAAGACAGCTCTTCAAAAACGTTGAGATTGTCAAATGCAATCAGCAAGCATTTCATTTGTGAAGAAAAACAAAGTTGTTATCAATAAATAGCACAAGATAACAGCGATAAATATTGACAAGCTCTTTACCCTAACCTTTAAAAACAATAACCACCAAAAAACTTTTCTGTTAGTACATATTTATTATAAATCTCGTTTGATTTCAATAATATATGTTAGCAGAAAATAAAAATTTGGTTTCTTGGTATTTTTGAAAACATCTTGTCAAGAAGAAAAAATAAACAGATAGATTACCAAAAGAAGAAGAAGAAAAATAATCTACAATGTGCGGGAATCGAACCATTACCGCCTGCTCATTAGCACTGGAACATAACCATTGATCTATTCGGCCAACACAAAACTTTTCAGGCATTCTAATGTTTTTATAAGAGACACAGATATCTGAAGTTTACAAAATCTTTCGCCATAACTTGTGAATTGCTTCGAAATTGCTCAATTCCCAATTTAAACACTAAAAACTGAAATATATACACTATAAATACAATTATGTACACACTGGACATCAAGAAATCTGCTCAAGATAATAATCGTAGTGCAGGGCTGTAGTAGACCACGTAATAATTCTTGAAGTATTGTTACACAATATTACTCGCCTTAGCTGTTAGATTTTATTGCAGCAATTGTTTTGACAAATAACTAAGCGATCTATATTATATCTGTTTTTTTCAAATGCCATAATTGGGCCGTTCAATGACTTGATAGTGTTGACTTCGATCGACAACAAAGTAGTTTATGTCTGTTTCGTTCGTAACAAATCACAACTGATAAAGATTTTCTTCTGTTTTGTCTCACTGTCTTCGTAAGTTGTTTTTGTGGACACTTAAGTATCAATAAGAGCGTTAAATGTAAACTTTTCACAGTCATGTGCTTGTTCAACCTCGTCCCCAGGGCCCCTCTTCTTCGCTATTGACAAGATGGCGGACGCTCGAAGAAAGACCCTGGCAAACAGTGTTTTGTCACGTGGTCAAATACTCCAAGATTTTTGGAGTATTTTATTGTCACGTGATTTTGGGCCAAAATGGCGGTACAGTGTTTTGAAAATGTTCATGAGAGAGGCCTATGGAAAATTCAAGTTGATATAAAAGAGAACGGTAAAAACCCAGGTAACCATGTCAAAAACTGAAACTAAATGGTCAACAAAGTCGTGTTGACTAGCGATTACTTCGCTTGGATTATTTTTCAGCGATGTTTTTAATCCGATGGAAAAAGAAAACAGTTGGCCACACAAGATATAATCGAGGGATACAAAAACATTTTAATGGATCTTCGTAATCAGGTTTAATATAGTAGTACGAGCTATAAAATTATGTGCTTAAACGATTTAAATTACGATGTATAGATGTATATGCTAGAATAGTTTGTTATATTTTTTCTTCCGCCTGTGGGTAACTGCGGACCGGACATACATATATCTGTAAATCGAAAATTATAAAAACTTGTAATAAAAACTTGTAATAAAGAACATGATTTTTTTTTATTGGTACCTAGTGTTTTAAACGGTTTAATATATTTGAAATTACTTGTGCAATACCCCATCAACTGGTCATCGTCTGACAGCTGGAAAAATAACTATGAAAATTTTTTAAAATATGTTTATATGGTTATGATGTGTTCGTTAGTTTTTCATTGTCTACTTAAAATGGTTTTTAATAAATGCACTTTTGTTTATTTGTGAAACTCCCACTGCAAACTGTTTGTTTATTATGTTTATTATTTTGTCCAATCAGAGGGCATGTACGAACGAGCCAATCAGAATCCGTCATAAAGCATTGTTTGCCAGGGTCTTTCTTCGAGCGTCCGCCATCTTGCGAGAAGAGGGGCCCTGGGAACGAGGTTGGTGCTTGTTCCGTAATACAAAGCAATTGCAATATCTTGTCAATATTTCTTGGTATCTAAAATAATAGATGTTTCACTTACAATGATCCTTTGAATAATTCCAGCTTAAAAACAGCAGATTCCATGGAGCTATCGTAAATTCAACGAGTCTGAAGACTGAGTAGCCTTCTTTTGTAGTTTAACTTACAAAGACTTGCGAGGAAGCTCAATTCGATCGAACTGACTTGTGAAAGACTCGCTCTGTTGACCGCTCGGAAAGTTCGCTTGCCATAAAAGGCATTACAAAAACCTTGTCGAATCCACTAACAACATATTATAATTTTTAGCCAAAAATGTCACAGCAATATAGCAAAGGAACAGCGAAAAAAACTTCAGAATACTGTAATGAATAGATCAATCGAACATTGACTGTGATGTCCCAGGCGTTCCTGACTTGCTTTTTGTAGATGAAAAAAAATAATAATAATAATTACACGAACGAAGGGTGTTTTATACCTCGTGCCTTCCTACGGAAGCCCGAGTAATTATTTTTGTACTCATTGTAAAGCGCAGCAGAATATTTTTTTATATATGATGCGCTATATAAATTATTAAATTATTTATTATTCATTTATTATTATTTATTATTATTATGCTGTTCTACAATATATAAAAATAGTAAAAAGAATAGTTGCATCACAGAGAAACTATGAACATAGTGTATACTATTAATAAATATAATTTAAAATGATAAAGATTGTTAATCCTGATAATAAAAAAACCCGGTCCTGTTTTAGTTCCCTGAGTGACGCCGCCATGCCCATTAGGAGTACAAGTCTTGTTCGCTCCTTACGAGCTAAAGCAAGAGTAGAAAAACCTTTAAATTGTAGAGCAATAAATTTAGGCAGCCACCCATCGGCGCTGAAGCATAAGCAATGTCATTTACTTCAAGACCAAAGAAAATTTTGTATGAAACGACCATTTCATATAATTCACGTTCGTCACAGAACTGTCACAATTTTTAATTTTAAAACGCCGAATTGAAGCTAATATATTCACTTTTGAGTTGCCTCAGTACTTTCTGAAAAAATATAAAAATACAATGTATATATAATTTCTTTGGTGAGAAATACATATATTTATATATGGTTAAAACGACAGATTTTTTTCATTTTTTTTATTTTTTTATTATTATTTTTTTTTTGCAGATTTGCCAGTTTACTTGCCATGAAGTGCCCAAAGCTACCAACATCATTTTGTTTCTTCTCGTTAAACATTCTGACAACCTTTACACCGACATTGGTAGTGATGATCGCGACAGAAGATCTTGTAGCTGGAACACTAATACCATCAACTGTCGTGGTTATAAGCTATGCTGCCATAGATGCTGTAGTCAAGAGTGCATGTCCATTTATAATTAGAAGAGTTTCCTTTTTGACATCGACCATCATTACGACCATTTTATTTTTGGTTTCCACAATTCTTGTAGTTGCAATTGACGATGTAAAAGTTCGACTTTTGGGAGTTGCATTGCTGGGTTCAGCAAATGGTTTTGGAGTAGTGATGACTTTAAAGATGATTCCATATTATACTGAAGACGTCGAGAAGAACACGGCTGCATTTCAAACTGGAGGAAATGTATCCAGACTGTTCGCATCGTTAGTTTATACGGGTAAGTAAATACGCAAACATTTGAGTTTAAATTCTCCTTTTAATCGATCGATGATTTTAATAATAATTTTTTAGTTTCTAGTCGAATTGGCTCCTTTTCAATTCTCCTGAAGTCGTCAGAGGTCTAACGGTAGTCTTCTTCAGATGATTTACTAAGGCTCGTAACTTACCTAGTATTACGCATGCTTTTATCATGACTTTTGCGTCTATCCCGCATGGCCTAAATGCATCATGAATTAAGGGTCCTGATTACTTAAGCTAAAAGTCATCACGATTTTTTCTTAGAAAGATATTTTATAGAGAATTTATCAATTAATCGAAAAATGGATAGAAATCTATACGGTCCCGAGCCCGTTTTCGAGATAAAAATTTTTGAACGGAACCATGTTTTGACATTTTTGAAGAACAAATGACGAAAAATGCATTTTTCACAAAAAATATTTATTACTAAGAAACTAATAAAGCTATTGACGTAGTTTTTACAGGCAATCTCAACCAGACGGTATTTTACACAAATATGGGAAAATAAATTATATATGTTTTAAAATTCTGTCAAAATTTACAGTTTTGTTTTCGTCTTTGACTTAAAATCGCTTTGAGAAGTGAAACCCTAAACTACTTACCATCGCGTGTAATGTTGAAAAGTCAACAGGATTTTTTCAAATCTTGTCAAAAGAAAGATTTTTACAAAATCTTTCAGAAAAAATGAAGAAAAATATAGAGTCCCGCGCAAAAAATGAGGGTTTTGGCTGGTTGAAGTATAATTTTCGAAGGCTCTTTGTGTAATTCTTATGTTGTCTTTTGGCGGGATTTGGCGCGCGCACGGCGTTCTCAGCGGTAAATTGCTCGCGGGCACAGGTTTCAAGCGTCGTTGTTGTTCTAAAGTAGTCAGGACCCTTAATCAATAAATTTAATTAAAAAAACTGAACACCTTAGCATTAAATGTCTACTTCAACGTCTAGAAACTATCACAGACAAGCTCTTTCATGAATAACGAGCAATCCAGAACATAAACTTTTACATCTTTTCCCCGACACCTTCACAAGAACACTGAGAAAGAAACATTACTTAAGGACGTTCCTGGGTATTGGTCGCGCGCATCGTTACTGCGCAAGATTGAGCGCGCGCGCTCATTACCGCTGGTCAAATTAATGATAATTTTTCCTTCATTTTTTTTCATCTAAGTCCCAATTGTCTTCGATTGAAAAGCAATTGAGTTTATTTTTCTGTAGTTTAAAGTCAATTTGCTACAAAAAGAGCAAATATTAAACGTTTTATGCGGTAAACGGTAAATTATTAGAACCCAGTCTCCGCGCGGTATTCAAGATGGCCAGATTTTTTTTCAACTTTGCCGCAAGATATCTCGAAAACAAAGCCGGTGACCCCTATTTTTTTCTTTCGTGAAATGAAGCTTTTTATCAAGACTACAACATATGTGAAAAACAAAAAAATGACATTACATGGAGCGAGGAACAGTACACTTTTGTAAAATAAATCGACCCCTACCTTGGGATGAATCCAGCGACACTGCTTAACTTAAACGCATCTTTATTTGTAAAGAAAGGCATAAACAATCCTATTCATTCTTGGAAATGGAAGACAATAGGTTATTAATTTTCTTTCCAAATTTTGAAGAGAGTTGATTTCTGTTTTACAACATTTTTATGACCTTATTCTTTGAAAATGGTAGTGTTTAAATACGCGCGTTTTTTCATCAAAATACCCCATTTTCTACGCCTTGTACCTCAAAAACAAACTCGGTGACCCCCGATTTTTATTGCATTTCTGAAATCCTCATATAATGAAATAGCTTTGTACAAAGTTTCATAAAAATGACATTAGAACTTCATTTACCCAGGAACGTCCTTAAATATAAACAGAAAGACTGAACGGATAGCTTTGTAATGTATTACCCAATGAAAGCTTCCAAGTGACGCAAACGAAAATTTAAATGTAAATAATGAAATGAAATGTAATAATGTAGTAACTGTATATATGTATAATTTTCCCATTAATTATTACGACTATTATTTTTGTTTGTCTCACATGCACGTGTAATTCAGTTGCAAAGCTATACGTTGGTAATAAGTTTTCTATCTTTACTTATCAATCATGTTAAATGTCTACTTTATTTTAGGGCTAACGACATGGTTGTGCATTCCACCTCGCTACAGCGTCTCTATATCATTACCGCTTAGTCTTCTAATACTTGTTGTCTATGGCCTACTCGACAAAACTCCATTGCATTCGATTGAAAACTCCTCGATGAACGGTAACTCTCCATCGGGTCAAGTGACCAAGTACTCACCGATTCCAACTGGAGATGAAAGGAGCAAGAACACGCAATCTCCACCAATTTCAGTTCAAGACATCACCGCATACAATTCAAGTACACATCGAACAAAACGTTGCCAAAACATAACGCTCAAAAAAGTATACTTAATGTTAAGATGTATTTTACTGGTTTTCCCTTACTTTGTATATTACTGTTACGGATTTTTAATTGTTATTCTGATAGCAAATGGAGTGTTGACAACCTTAACCTTCCCTTCGGCACCTTTCAGAATCCGCGATCATTATCAATACTACAGGCTTTTAATAGATATTGGTGCCTTTCTGGGGGGAATCGAACTCGTGGTGATCTCAACTCTATGTCCTCAAATGGCATCAGCTTTTAGGGTTCGCAAAGTATGGGTTTTAATCACTCTTAGCTCGTGTCATGCATTGTTTTTTACTTTCGCGTCTTGGTATCGTTTTCTTCCCTCTGTCTATATTGTGTTGGCTCTATGTTTTACTACAGGGTATCTTTTCAGTTCAACTCTTACCAATACCCTTGTTTGTACTGCCGAATGCTTTACAGATATTGACCAACAAGGCATTGCCTTGGGTATTGTGGCAACAGGGAGTTCTTTGGGACAGGTGTTTGGTGGGCTGTTGGGTATTTACGTGGAAAATAATCTGAGAGAGCATTGCGTTGGTGCTTTACTTCTCGGCAAGTTTTGTCTGGCGCGGTTTTGGACAACTGCTGCCTGGAATGACAATTTAGACTGTAAAGTCACATTGTAACCTTCCATCGGATTTTCACAGTTCGTAACTGCATTTATAGGTAGTTGTAAATCAAGCGGATCAACAAAAGCATACAAAGCAAACAGGAAATCTGTTTTTCGAAATCTGTAGTAGAGTGCAAACAAGTTCATGTGTGCAATAGTTGTCCTTTATTAATTTTATTTGAAGTAGGTTCTTGTAATTAGAGCCTAAATAATGCAACAAAAAAGAAACTTAAACGTGAAATATAAGTATCAGGTGGTAACTAGCTCTCTTTGATTTTGAAACAAGTTAATCTAAAACAACTGGACTTGACAATATTTTTATTAGGTGTGCTGACCTGATTTTCAGACTCACTTTGTTCAAGTTTTCATGGCTATGCAGTTTCTGTTTTTTTTTTTTTTGTTTTTTTTTTTTTTTTCTTTTAAGACGAATGAAAATTTTCTTAAGTTATCCCATTATTTAAACAAGGAAAACTGAAGTATTGTTCTTAAAACTATCGTCCAGAAAACTCGTATTCAAACAATGGCACAGGTTCCCACCCACTAATGATTTTGTGTGGCAAAAAAACATTTTTCATTCTATATTTTTTTAAAGACAATTTCAAAGTACAATCCAAACTACAGTATGATAAACAAGAGATTACAAATCTAAAGTGGCACTCCATTGAATTCTTATGCTTTGCTGAATCCCACAGTTTGCTTAATAATTAATTTTATTTGTACTCTAAAGATATTCCTCAAAAAGTTTCTAGTCTCTAACGGTCATTTTAACAAAGGAAGCCCGAAGGAGGAATTAGGAGATAACATAATTTGATATATTGCCACTCCAACCCTTCAAATTATCAATCATTGAATACATACCATATGGCATTTCAATACATCGTATTGCATCACAACACAATGCATCACATCGCGTCACATGGCATTGCATCACAATGCATCACATGGCATCACACCACATGGCATCGCAACATCGCAATAACAGTGAAATAACTAAAATTATCATTACCTTGTACATCAACTTGTTGTGTTCCTAAACTTGCAGCTTGTTCCATCACCATAGCAACAGCTTTATCCATAGGGATTAGAGGGTAGGGTGAGTGTCGGTCCCTCTCTGCTACTTTAGTTAAATCTAAAGTCAACAAAAGATATTAATAATAATAATATTAATAATAATAATATCAATAGTAATAATATCAATAGTAATAATATTAATAATAATAATATTAATAATAATAATAATAATATTAATAATAACAATATTAATAATAATAATAATATTAATAATAATAATAATTAATTGACTAATACACAGAGTGGCTCTTACATGTTAAAACTATCTAGTACCTAAATCTACATTAACGAGTGAAATGGAATAAAAAAATAAACAAATACTCTTAAAAATGTTTAAATATTACATTAAATTTAAAAAGATTTAAAAAATAAATGCATATAAAGTATAATATATAAGAATAGAAAAATCTGTGTAAAAAAGCATAATATTCTGAAGGAAGACATTGTTTTCAAAACATCTGACAATGCAATAAGTTTTTTAAGGCTACTTGAAGAATGCAACAAGAACAACAACAAAACTATTTAGTATCAATTTTAGATATTACATAATTCATTATTCCTATGAATAGATAGGCAAGGACAAGGCAGGACTTACATAGCAAATAATTCATAAACACTGAATGGAAGGATAATGAAATTAAATTTATTTGTAATAATCACTGAATGATAGGACACTCTTGTTAATGTTAAATTGATTAGTACCAGAGGCGGATCCAAGGTGGGGGGGGGGGGGGGGGGGGGGGGGGATGAGGGGTGGTGCTTTTGATTTTTTTTTATAGATAGTTCTTTTAATTTTTGCTTGATAATCAATAATTTCTTGATTAGTGCCCCTCCCCTCTGGATCCCCCCCTAAGTACTCTAGTATTAGAGCGATGTAGTAAAAATATTGTAGTTCAGAGTAATTATTTCATTTTGGAAAAGTGAAAAACCATCAACATTTAGCCATCTCCTAGTTGGAGACCAAAAAACTCCAAAAATTGTCTGTACACCATGATATTGTGCATCCCTTCATTTTTGTGCCCAAAATCCCATATCCCTGTTTTTTCCTTGAAGAATCAAGATCCCTAAACCAGTCCTCTTAAATCGACAGTCATTTCACTGTCACTCCAAGATATTTACAGAGAAATGGACATTTCTAACACTATACCTTTGGAGAATTTATGCGGACAAACATGTTCACCTTGACTTTGTGCTGGTACCTGAAATTAGAATAATACAATAATGATTTGTCATAAAAGACACAAAAACTATTAACTAAGAAATAGTGCCAGGTCTTGAATCAGATATTGGAATTGACATTACAGTTCAACATCTTTATCAAAATTTATACATGTCATCACTTAGTTACCTTGGCAACTGGCTGTGCCTGCATGGCCTGATGGGTAATGCTTGCTTTTGGTGAATCATTCAAGATGTCTGGATAAAAATAACAACAACGAAAATTAATGTTTATGTCCAGTTCAAACATGTTTACTGTGTCTTGACTCAGATGGGGTCAGACTGTCTGTTCTGTGACAGTACTCATATTGAGTGAAATAAATATAGGAAAATTGCGAGCTCTGAAAATAATCGAGCTCCCACAACCTCCTGCAGCATTTCATGATAGAGTCATTTTCGTATGAGTAGGAAGCAGTACTGTATCATATGTTAGCCATAGTTTCTAAGAAAAGATTTCACACTACATGCCTTATCATCATTGTAACTGCACCGTTTCCCACTCATGTGAAAATGACTCTATTCTTACCACTTTAGCTAGTGGGGCGTTTTGAAATGTGAATCTAATGCACTTTTAAAAGTACAGGATTAAAATGGCCCAGTTCAGATTTAAATGCAAAATTGTTCATGAAGAAAGGATCAAGAAGCCATCATTGAAACCTTACCTAATGCATGTGGAATGACTTGAATTAGAAACTGAAAACATTCCTAAAAAAGAATGATTGAATATCTCAATCTAATCATATTAAAACATACTCTGCATATTTTTTGTTTTATAAAAATTAAGATCATATTACAAAATGGTTTAACTTACTTTGTTTTTCAAAAAACAATTTTTATATCAGAAAGATTTAATCATATTTATTTAAAGGAATCGTACTTTTTAAAAAATAGTGGCAAACCATTTCATAATTTAGTTGTTAGAACACTAAAAAAACTCAAGTTTTAAACATTACAACTATACTCTAATTCACTCATTCCTTCATCCATAAGCTCATTAAACTTATAATTCATTTTTTTTAAATAACATTGTATTTGACTATTTAAATAATTTGTACTTTTGAAAACAATAATAATGTACATCAGGTGTATCCAGTTAAGCCAATCAGAATTTCCATTTTAATTACTGGATAGCAAATTAATTATTCTGATTAGCAAGGCTCTGGAATATCCTTCACATACCCTTCACACAGCTGTTTTTTCTAATCTTACAGTAAAGATGTAATTGACACTATCTTTTGTTCATTCATTAACTTTTTTCATTCACTCTGTACATATGCATCCATTCATTTTTGTATTCACTCTGGGACGGCAGAACCAGGGGGGCTAGGGGGGCTAGAGTCCCCCCAATTTTCTGAGATTGATTTTATTATTATTATTATTTTTTGATAGGGGTGGGGAGGGTGGATAAGAAAGTGAGCTTAGCCCTCACATTTGAATAACTGCTCTGACATCCCTGTCACTCATGCAGACTATTTGTTCCTTTGCTACTGCCCTTCCCTCATTCATATTTATTTAGTAGTAAACGTTTATTGTTTGTTCGCAAGCCAATAGATTTACCTGGGATCCCTTTAGGCTGCCAGGCAGGTTTATGATCAGGGTTTTCTTTCTTATTCCACATACAGCCCTAACATGAATTAAAATGAAATAATTATTTGAGAAGACTGTATATTCATGTTCAACTGGTTACAAGCGCTGTGTTTCGGTGTCAGCCTGACACCATTATATTTTTTTATCAACATGGATTACAAAATAATTAGCACATCATGACTCTGGAAAATTCTACAAGAAAAACAAACATCATTAGCAGAAAACTAATTGTTGCTTTGATGAGTACTATAGTTTTTTCATGTTTATGGATTTTTTGCTTATCATGTTGAAAACTCATCTTTCAAACTCCTTACTACATCATCCAAAGTTCAAACGTCTCAGTGTGGGTATTTTTATCCCAATAAATGTCTTTGTTCATAGCTGAATCAGTAGTTGCTCTATCAGAAGAGAGTTCAGCACAATGAAGTACTGTTTCTTTCAAAGCAAATCCTCATTTGCTGATTGGTTAACTTGTATGGAACTTTGTTTGGGCATCCACAATAATAGGATCAAACTGTATGACACAAACCTTGACAGTACTGCTAGAGGGGTGACTTTAAGAGACTCTGAAGTCATTTTTTGGGATAAACCTGGTGCTAGTTTATCTACAACTTGTTGTGTGGCCTGAAAAAGTTAATATAAAAACATGTGTGTTTTTTTAATCTCCAAATTTGTTGCATCATGATCCTCTGTTTCAAAACGTTGTATTGATTATGTCTTTTCTGTCAATCAATTTTAAGGGCGGAGTTTACTTTAACTAACCAAGAATAACAAAAAGTGTTATAGCAAGCTCCATGCTATGAAATTGACTGACAGTTCTAAGAAGAACAAAACCAAAGTAAACTTTTGAAACCATGGGTTGTAATACAACAAATTTAGTGGAATTGATTTATTTAAAACTTTTGATTCTCAGTAAAAAGTCACTGCCTTTAGGAAAATGTCACTTAAAGTAGAGAAAATAAATGATGGGACATAAGATGAGCTCATCCATCTATTTATTCATCTCCATTATGGGTTTCTTGTACTGCTTAGAGGTCCTAAACCCTAGTGCTATCTCTGTTTCCTTGAGTTTGGTGAGTTAAAACTTAGTCAGACTGTTTACTAAATATACATTAAGATTCAAAATTAGTTGGGACATTTGTTGTTTTGAACCAAATTTTTCTGTAAACCATTTTTCTGGTTCCTCCCCCCTCCCTCCCCTGTCACAATATGTTGGCTTGATCGGTGATGATTTTGGTATGAATCAAATGAAACCTCATACAACATTGTTTAGAAGAAGGGGGGTTTGATAGTGAAAATTGTAGAGAGAAAAAGAAAAAAGTGGAAGAGAACGAAATGGTGTTGAAAAAATGGCAATGTCACAACAATTTTGAAACTAATTAGGGTAGCATGCTCTTTTCATTATCACTCCTGGACCTCATTTTTAGGACACTTGATGATTTAGGAGAGATGAGATCACATGACCTCTTAGTGCCACTAGTCCATATTGGTTTGACATGATGGGGCATTGGCTTTTTTGTAGGCAGATTAGGGTACTAAGCCTTGGGATGTGGGATTATCAATTACAAGTAGGAGTCGGATTTTGAGGTGCTGTAACCTGATTTTCAGACGGACCATAGGCCCCAGGCCCCTTCTGAAAATAAGGCTAGAGGTACTGAGGATTTACTGAGTTTTTGTAATGGGATACTGTAAAAATAATTTATTTTCATGTCAATGTTATTTAGCATTTTCACACTAATTGGGGACACCTATACATTAGTCAATTTATGGATCAGGTTGAATAATGAATTGATTAATAATTAATCCAGAAATAATTAAAGGCTAATTCAATCAATGTTTGGTGGGATGACGATTTTATTGAAAAATCAAGTAAGATGCCAGGATCTGAGAACTACTGGGAACCCTTGTATAAGAAAGGCTTAAGCTAGTGTGAGTATTGATAGTTGCATCCCTACCACCTTTTAATAGTATACCTCTGGTGTGACATCACGTGGTGCAAAGCCAGTTCCTCCAGTTGTAAGCACAAGATGTAGATTGTCAACATCACTCCACTTGCACAAAACATTCTATTTGCACAACAACAAGAACATGATTATTTTAAATCTTTGACACATCATTGTTCTACATCAAAGTAGCTCACAGGAAAAAAAAAATGAATTCCCAAGTCTTCAAATATGGGAATAGCATGGGATATGTTCCTGTTAAATGAGAAAAATATGGGTAAATTTGGACCCAACATTGGGTTTTGTAGCATTTTCCCAATGATAACCCGAAATAAACCCATTTTGGGTATCTCAATGTTTTTTTCTGTGTAGTAATACAAATAACCCAATACAATACCTTTATTTCAGTTATATCATCTGGAACACAATCATGCTCAATATTCTTGACTTTCAAACTATTCAAAAAATAATTTAAACTAACAGTTACTCTAATGGAAAAGTTTGTTAACTTTTATAAACAGGTTAAGTTACATAGTGAATGTTCTTTTTACCTTTCAAGAACAATTTTCGTCAAATTTGGACCACTTCTGTCTTGCGCCTTTCCTTGAAAACATCTGTCACTAACTTTAAAAACATAATTTTATGTTATTTTTTTCTGAATTCACCGGCGGAATATACATAGAAAAGTTATACCTGTTAGAATCCCCACACTGTATCCTACGTCGGCCATTTTGAAATCGTCAACAAAGTTGGACTTCCTGTGTGATAACATCCGCTGACCGATGTTGACCTGAAAAATTGGGTTTCCTGTGGTATGGTGAGTGCTTTGCTTTTTATACCGTCCGACAGCCCGTACGACTCTTTCCCTTTCTTTGTTTTCCTTATTTAGGTTTTTTCGGTGTTGAAATGTAGCTTTGAAGCTCTTTTTACATGGCTAATCCAACGCTTCCTTTTGGTTTTGTAGGTGTACATGTAGGTAAGTACACAATATTTTTTTAGAAAAGTTTGAGCGTGTTTTCAAAATGAATAGTTCTTTGGAAAAAACTGGTACCAAATTTGAAAATTTTCAAAGTAAACATACCAACACAATCATTATTGTGTCCATAACAGACATATCAATGGCTGTAATAAAAAGACAGTATTCGTGTGATTGAAAGTTCACTTATAATTTCCGATCAATTGAAAATAATAAGCTTTTTTAAAATTTTTAAGGTGTTGGTACATATTCTGCTGCAAATGAAGATGAATACAAAGATGCTTGCAAAGACGCGTGTTTTGAGGTGAAAAGTAGTGAAATGAATCATTCCATCAAACAGTCAATTAAACAACCAATTAATCTGTCAATCAATGAAACATTCAGTCAATCATTCTGTTAATCACTCATCATTCAAAAACCAGTTAATCATTTTATCAATCATTCAATCAATGAGCTACTTGCGTGACCAAATGAAGCAGTTCAGTAAACATGAAGCCCAGAAATGAAAAGAGTATATAAAAATTAATAACACTGCAAATTGTCAGCTTCTAATATGCAACACAACAACAATTACAATAAATTGAAAGTCATGAAATCTCTTAAAATTCGTTCCCAAGGCGTTTTCTCAAATAATTCTTAAGAGAAAATGATAAATCTAAAAACACAGGTATTTCTGTTTTCTTGAGTATGGTGGGTTAAAACTTGGTCTTTTAACTATAATTATAGCATTCTCTATTTCTTTCCAGACCTCATTTTTACAACACTTGACAAGTTAGGGGAGATAAGGTCACATGACCTCTTAGTGGAAGTAGTCCATTGACCCGAAACTTACCATGCATATTAGTAATAATATTTAATACTT
The DNA here is from genome assembly GCA_918843875.1 of Diadumene lineata. Lineage (NCBI taxonomy): Eukaryota > Metazoa > Cnidaria > Anthozoa > Actiniaria > Diadumenidae > Diadumene > Diadumene lineata. The sequence continues at coordinate 13,158,798 of OU974074.1, read as the reverse complement.
GTAAAGCGCAAATTACATGTGAATATGATCAACATACCGCAACATTTGGTAACAGACAAAAATGTTTTGAAATTTTTTTATTTTTTGTTTTTCAAAATTGGAACTAAGATTTCAGATATCAAACATTTTAAATCTTATTAAACTCTCTACTGTTTATTGACACTAGTGCTCTTTATCCATATTTTAATCTGAAGGCAATAGGTCTGTTACGCGAAGGAAAGTCAGCTGTTGATGCTGCAGTTGCAGCCTTGATAATATTAGAGGTATGTGAGGAAGTGAAGTCTATAATAATACAATCTTGCAGTGGTGAGACCAGCTAGCTAGAGCTTAAATGTTGGTCCATTTTCTGTAAACATTCAGTGACTTGGAGTATTTAATCTGTATAAACTTCAGTTCCTGGACAGGATCAATATTAGTCTATTACAGAGTGTGTGGAGGGGAGGGAGGTAGGGGTAAACGATAATTTTTGCAGTAAAAATCTATACAACATTGTACCATTTAGATATTTACTTTAAATTAAATCTGCACATTTAAAATCATCATTAATAAGAGATTGCACAGAGCTTAGCATGTTATTCACCCACTCCAGTGAAATGCAAAATCTGATTGGCTGAGCATTGGTTTATCTGTGTCATCTTATCAAGCACAGAATTAAATAGACAAGGGCAGATTTAAATGGTACAATGTTCACAAATTCAACATTATAATGTATGGGATTTATGTTATATAATGGTACCATTAATTTTATAAGATGAATTCAAGAAATGATTCTTATTGGGGGCCTGGGCCCCATGTGCTTCTCCCTTGCAAAGTGCCTACCACCATACTTGATAGTGTTTGTGTTTGATTAGGATGCACCATGTACCAATGCCGGAATGGGATCCAACCTGAACATGAATGGTGAAGTAGAATGTGATGCAAGTGTTATGGATGGACAGTCCCTAGGATTTGGTGCCGTTGGAGCCGTTAAAGGTTAATATTTGAATTTATTATATAATTTAGATACTACACACAATTTCATTGGTTGTGAAGCGTGCTCCATAAAATTAAGTGAACAAAGCACGCTGGAGACACCATAATGTTTGTGACGTTCACTCTGATTGGTCAACTGACAAGAATGTAGAAAGTTCCTCTGGAAAGTGAAGAGAACTGCATGCATGCACTCATGCAAGAAGTAAAGAGAAAAATTCGCTTTCAGCTCATTCTTCTCCCATCACTTCTTTTGTGCTGTGATGTCACTTTCCATCATGTTCTATACTGAACAAAGCATGTCAAAGCCTCTTCTATTTGATAAATGATATTTCACCATGACATGCAATATTATTCTTAGACTTTGGAATTTTATTTAATATTCACTCATAAATTACAATTTAGAGAAAAAATATAAATAATACATTCAATTGAAAATGAAAGTCCTGGAATTTAAAGATATCGAGTTTATGGTGTTCTTGATAGGTGTAAGAAATCCAAGTCAAGTTGCATACCATCTACTGAAAGAAGAAGAACAGGGACCAAACAAAGCTGGGCTGGTACCTCCCATGTAAGACCAACTATTCTTCACATGTATTGCCCAATATCAATACTCACAGTTTTCCTGGGCTCTAAACTCAATCGCAAAGCATGCATGGATTGTCTGGCGTCAAAAGATACTACGGAGCTACGAATAAAATACTTTCGAAAATAGCGAATTTTTGACTGAAAATGACATCCCATGTACCTTTCTTTTAGTGGATGATATAGAACGATGTAGTGACATCTAGTTGGAGTAACAGTGGCCATAATTATGGTCACTATATGGACGTTTATGCTCCCCGATCGATCGATTATAAAGCGCAGCCTGTTCGGTTCCATTAAATTTTGCTCCTCTGCACGTCAAACAACGCTTCAACTGAATGGCACTACATCTTTCTATATCTCTCTTTGATAGAGAACTACATGGAATGTCTTTTTTATTCAAAAATTCGCTATCTTCGAAAGTATTTGATTCGCAGCTCGGTAGTTGTTTTTGACGCCATCTTAACTCTGTCCAGTCAAACAATCCATGCATGCTTTGCGGTTGAGTTTCGAACCCAGGAAAACCATGAGTATTGATATCGGCGAATTGATCGACGTAAAATACAGTTAATAAGTAATAACATCAAATTATGATATTAATTATGGCCGTGATAATAATGATCTGTGATCAGTATTGCGTCAACATCGTGTTTACAATGGTGTAAGCATGAAAAATATGACATCACCATGATTATCATGACCAACAAGATTCATGTCATTGTGGTGATCACTAACAACTAGCTGATAAGCTCTGTTGCACCAGCCATCATCAATATCATCAATAATATAGTGCTAATATTATAGAGTGCACGCACTAAAAGTGTGCAATACAGATACCACTAAATAGTGCTATTTTATGCTAATTCTATTGTAACAATACTTTTCTTTTGTTTAATTAGTGCTATTTACTACTAAATAGTCACCTGTTGCATACATTTAGTGCGTGCACTCTACCTGTGAAATAGTTAATTTACTAAATATTAAATTTAATAGTGTTAATTAGTGCTAACTTTGAAAGTCAGCAAAGCATTAAGAATTCAACAGATTTCAACAAGAATTCAACAACTTCACATTGGTAATCTCTTGTTCATCATGCTTAAATTATGTGGACTGTACATTGAAATGATCTTTAGTAGGAATAGGTTTTTGCTCTATCAAACACATTCTCTTGCACAAGCACAAACAAGCACGGACAAGCTTTGGTAGTTTGCAGCATACTTATTTAACGCATCTAATAGTGCCTGGATATTCCATAGATATATTATTTGCACTCTATCAATCCTATAGCCAGACTGAAATAATGTTTGTGGTGGCAATTGCCCCACTGGCCTCATTAGCTACTGTACATTACTGAATATATAGGGTGTGGTAGTATTGTTTGTTTATTTGTTTGTATGCGCAGGTGAACATCTTCCCATGGAACTTGCACAATATAAGTTTTAATTATTAATATTATAATAATATGCTTGCAAAAAATCCTCGAATCTGATTGGTCGAGAGCAGTGCAGTTCAGGCGTAACACCAGTGCAGAAAGCTGTAACGCCAGTGCAGAAATTTTACAACTTGATTCAAAAGACAAAATACGCCACGAAACTAAATGATTTTGGAATTTTTTTATTATCTAGAGAATAATTTTAATTTTCTAAACATTTCTATTTGCAAAAACTTTGAAATTTTACAAAAATACTCAAGAAATCTGCAAAAAGCTGAGCGAGATCTTGTTGAAAAGTTTTCAATTTTCACCTTGAGCGCGCTAGATGAGTACATCATTGGCACGCGCTCGTTTGAATTTGAATCAAATTAAATTATCAACCAAATGCTTTTAAAAATCGACAAAATGGTTGAATTTTTTGCAAGTATATTTTTTTTTTTTTTTTTTTTTTTTTTTTTTTTTTTTTTTTTTTTTTTTTTTTTTTAGTAATAATTTTTATTTCATATATCAGATTTAATGATACTATTACATGTACGTAATGCTACAAATAGAATTTCTAACTGTCAAAAAAAGAACTATTTACATGTATTTTCGACTATTGTCTATTCTACTACAATGAAGATTTAAAGTGTTCTATTTATATACAGCGCTTTGTTTATCTTACTCCATTTATTTAAATGACTGCTCATAAGATTTTTTTCTTGAGCTATTTGGAATTCTATTTTTTCATAGTACCTTAAAAGGTTTTGAAATAACGGTAGAGTAAGTGAACGTTTGCCTCTATTTATATATAGCATTAATTTGAAAAATAATAATATTGTGTTAATAGATAAATCGTCCACACCTAATATAGCAACATCAATAGACAAAACTGGTATTTCCAGCTCATATTTCTTAAGCCAATCTTGCATTTCGAAGTATAAATTCTTGGCATGTATACATTCTACAAACAAATGTTCAATCGTTTCGAGATGGTGCAAACAATAGGAGCACGATGGTGAAACAACCTTATGAAAGCGATAAAGATCTCGATTGAGATCGTTTGTATCGATTATATTCTCTTTTAGATTATAGTTTAGTTTGCTCCCAAAAAGTATTGCAACACCTCTACTTCGCGATGAACCGTGGGACATTATAAAAGTCCCTTTGGATCTTTTGGACCATTCATTCATAACATCTTTTGTACTGTGAGTTTCTTGCATAAATGAGATTCCTTTGTCCCCGTCATGCTTACTCAACCAATTTAAAATCTTTGTATTTTTTTTGAACTCCCCTAGGCCTCTGACGTTTAATGAAAGAATTTTAAAATTGAAGAAAATTTCCATACTGCTTATATGCATCGAGATTATTCATATAATACAAAAATAATTTTTTTTTAGATAACTCGGTCCAGATTATAGTTATAGCCTTGACTCTGTATTTCTTTTCACAAATATATATAAATGTATATATCAAAGACATACTTAAATTATCAATAAAGTCAAACTTATCTCTTATAGTGTCCGTAGATTTGATGATCTCAATCTTGGACCAGAGTATTGTTCTTCAGCTACCGCGGCAGAATATGTTCTTCCGAACTGTTGCTGACTGGATTGAGCACTCCAAGAATGGGGTGGGGAACCAACCGAATCTTTGTTAAGACTTGGTAATCCGGCTAATACAGACGAATCTGTAACTCTGATAATTCTTGAATCGTCAGATTTCCTTAACAAGACTTCACCGTTCTTCGTCCAGCAGAAAGCATAGTTGTTGTCTTTCTGAAAAACTTTGGCTTCATGAAACAAATTTTGTGTTGTTGGCGTCAAATGGTCGTAAATACCAATTCTTCCTTTCGCCGAAAAGTTCGTATCATCTAGGTTGATCGAACCAATGTTTTTTTTGTTCTTCATAACTGATTCTTTGGCCAATCTTCTTGTGAACTTGCAAATGATTGGTGGTGGGAATCTTGTATTCCTGGCTTTTACTCGATGTCCTATATCTATATCACTTTCCTGAACCTTTGCTCCTATTGCCTTAAAGAGATTTAGACATATTTGGACTGTTTCTTCGGCTGACTCTTGTTTGCCTTTCTGCTCGATGCCAACGATCTTCAAATTGTATTGGAAACTGTACTTAAGTAATCCTTCAACGGTTTCGTCAAACTTCTCCAATCTTGTGTTTATACTGCTCAATGCTTCCTCTATCTCCTTTAGTTTTTTCTCTGAAGCTGTCATAGTAGTTTTAAAGTCGTCATATTCGTCTGACAGGAATTGAATACTTTGGCCAGTTGTCGCTGGGTTGTAATTCTTTTTTAACTCTTCAAGTTGCTTTGATAGACCGTCAACTAGTGTCTTGAGTTCATCGTTTTCTTTCTTTAGTTTAGATAGCTGTTCTTTAGACATATTTAGTAATATTATAATATATAGAAAAGATACTTTTGCAGGAGCTCGAGTTTACACGTCCGTACTCTCGGCGTACTCGAACCCAATCCAAGTATATTATTGCAAGTATATTATTAAAAGGTAATAAGATGGTTTTTCGTTCAATTTGGATTAATTTGCACTCGTTTGTTTTTCAAAGAGTTTGTAATTGCATGAGCCCTAAGGGCAAAAAACTAACTTGTGCTAATTGATTCCAAATTGAACTCGAAACCATCTTATTATACTTATTGTTCGATATAATGTTGATTTTCTTGTTTGATGATAACATAGATTTCTTGTTGGTGAGGGTGCAGCAGATTGGGCTAAACAACATTCCAACATCAGGACACTGCCAAATGTATCACTTGTTACAGGTAAGCTAAATCAGAGTAAATCAAGTTAGAAGTTCAGGAAGAGTATAAAAAAAACACTAGCTGTCCTTCGTCTTCTTGATTTGTTTTCTAAAAATAAATATCCTCAGTCTATAGTGTTTCTGAGCACTTACAACATGATTGGGTCTTGCGGACATAATGATTCATCCCTCGCCTAATAGATGTACCATACACCCTGTGCAAATGTCCACAAGTGTCTTGATTATTGTCAGCCTTCTATATGTCTGTCACAGTGTTTGCAAAATTTTATTTTTTTAAATCAAGCTCTCTGATGAATTTCAAATAAAATTGCAGAAAAAAGTCGCTCAGCATTTAACAAAAGCAGAGCCAAATTGGAGGCAGTAGACAATGAAGAGGACACAGAAACACCCAAGAAGAAACAGAGAGTTGAAGACCTGTGTTCATATGTAAGTCACTTGCCTTCCTTTTGTTGTTGTTTGTTACTGATAGCTAATCAGAGTGCATCATTTTTATTGAGGGATGTATTTGTGGCAAATTACAAATTATAGTACAGTTGTAGTACACAGTAGTAACACAAAAAAGATGAAACTTTACCCTGGCTAACACTTTAGGCAGAAATGTGAAAGTTAAATATCCTTCCAAGATTTAAAATCAAGGGTAGTTAAACCAGAGTGCATACCATTGTTAATATATATTTCAGTTTTGGGGACCAATTTGAAAGCATGCAATGCTTCTTTGTTCCCCACATATCTTTTTTTCTGATTTTTTTTCTTTCTCAAAATATATTATTAATTTAATTTAAATCTACAAGTATGGCTGTAGATATCACTTGATTGATTATTAAATAGTACAATAAATATACTTCAAACTTGAACATTATCCAGTTTGTAAACTAGTATTGTTGTTCTTGTAGGAGGATGGTTGTGTAGGTACAGTAGGGGTAGTGTGTGTAGATGTATATGGGAATGTCAGTGCTGGAGGATCTAGTGGAGGGGTGTTGCTGAAAACACCAGGACGTGTAGGACAGGTAACAAATATGACAATTATTTACCGGTAATCGATAACATGCCAACTTAGGAGTAATGTGTTGGTGTTGTTGTAAGACAAGATGCACAATAATTATTGTATGGTGCAATGACCACTTTTGAAATGAGATCACACACTTCCAATGAAAGTAAGTCTGAACAATTATACACATCTCCTTAATGTAACCTACAGTGTATGGTAAATCCAGATTACCTTTGGCAAACCAAAGATAATTCCAGATGTAATGCAGGGACTCAGGCTCTTGCAAAACATTACAAGTTTTTACTGATGTCATTGAAAATATCCTATTGTCAGTGAAATGTATAGGCAATAAGCCATGATGCCTCAGGGCTTTTCATTGCATACAACTTAATATCTACTGCACAGGCTCTATTTACCCTCAGGTTGACTGTTATCAACCTGCTTGATGTGGTATTGTTGTACTATATACTAAATTTGATCATCATAATTATTAGGCAGCTGTGTATGGCAGTGGTTGTTGGGCTAGAAATAAGAATGACGGGGAGCAAGAAGGAGCTAGTGTAGCTTGTTGTACTACAGGTATCAATGATAGATTTTATAATTGATAAAAATTTAGTTTTTAAATATTAAGTTCACCAGGGGTTGTTCCAGAAAATGTTTAAGGGAGGGGGAGGAGAGACCCCAAATATTACCAATCAAAATTATTAATAAAAAATAATATATTAAAAAATATTAGTTTTTCCCAGGGGAATGTGCATTGTTCCTTCTGGCCCCTCCTCTGAATCTGCCTCGGCCTGTTCACAATCTATAGAATGGAGATAGCATAGTTTGAGTATTGTAAAATAATAATGTGCCAGTGAATCTAACTTGGCCAGGGGTCTATTTCGTAGGTTGTGGAGAGTATTTGATCAAGACACTGCTGGCAAAGGAATGTGCAGAGCTGGCAACAACAAGGTATTGTCTACTCTTCTTTTTTTTCAAAAATGTTATGTCTATGACAATTATTTAATTATTTTTTGTTTCAAATTATTTGAACAGCTCTTGTAAATTAACCAAATAATTTATTATTGCATTGGTATTGTATAATTCTTATTGTAAATTACTAATATGTGTCTTTAGAGATGGAACAAATGCAGTAAATGACACCTTACAAGAACACTTTCTTGGTAAGATAACTCAATAAGCACTTGCTTAGGACAAACCATTAGATAAGTGAAGGAAAGAAAACAAACAAAAAATCATGGTTTGAAAATTTAAAAAAAAAAAAAAAAAATGAGTTGGCAGAAAAAAAACAGAAAAAAAAAGGGAAAAAGGTTTGACCCAAGAAAAAAAAACCTACATAATAGGCAAGGCAAAAAAAGTATAAAAGGTTGAAACCTCCTCACCCCCTCGTTCATTTTTCTAATAGTCAGTCCCTTAATAAATTGTTTTTAGTGTTAAAACACCAGGGTCCAGTTGCTCAAAGCCTGAAAAGCACTATCCGCTCTTGACTATAAATGTCTTTTTTTTTTTTTTTTTTTTGTTCTCTTTTTGGTTCAGATTCACCTTTTTTGGTCAGTGAAGAAAGACAGAATCTTGCAGGACTGATTCTCTTAAAGATGACAGAAAGGCCAGGTGAGACAAACCTGATGATCAGTGCTAATTTCAGTAACATTAAATTTAAATTTTACTAGATAACTTGCATATGGTTGTATGGTACTATGGGGAACTCCTCAGGAAAATGTCATAGTGACATTGGTTACATTTACAATTAAGTATCAAGTATTCTACTAAGGAAGTGCTTTATTCCAGATCCATGTGTAGAATTTGTGTGGGGACATAACGCATCTAGTTTGTGTGTTGGATACATGTCTACAGACCATCGCAAACCAAAGGTAATTCTTATCTCAACTTTTCATTAGTTTAATCTTTATTTATGAGAGCAGAAAGATTGTCATTGACCTGGGCAGGAAGTGGAAGAAACCCTATAGAAATCCTATACATTGGATTTTATCCAATAAATAATTTTATTGAGGCTTGTGCAATTAGGGGGTTAAGGAAGCAATCACGTTTAAATCACTTGCAGTTGAGAAGAGTGCAAACATTTAGTATAAGGATAACTACAGCTAGTAGAGCTAAATGATCAAGTTATAGCATTAAAGGCCAATTTTCACTAGTGAAGTAAGTGGAGATAGAGATGTAAAGACAGTTCTGTGCATGTGGAAATTTGTGAACAGAGACAGAAGACAAGGAAAAAAAAACAACCGATTTTGCTTCCTTCACCGCTTGCACCTCCCCTTAATTCGCTAGTTGAAATAAGCCTTGAGTTTCAAGTTTGTCCTCATCTGTAAAAAAACCCTAACATTTCAATGCATCGACATGGAAACTTAAGAAATGCAGTATTTTCAATCAAAAGATACATGAAAAAAAACCACTCTCCTTGGCAGACACTCTAAAGTCCTTGTCAAATGGTAATTTAATAAATGAACATAACTGAATGTTGACCACCAACTGAACAGAAACAAGGTTACCAAATGGTAATTAATGTTCAGTGGGTGGACAATGTTCAGTGACTGTGGCTTTCTATATTTTTTCAGGTTAGAATATCGAGATCCACATCATTTGACTACCACAAGTTAAACCCAGTACTGATAGAGGGAATCGTCAACACAGTAAAGAGATGATCACAAGATTATTAATATTTAATATGTATACATATTTATTTATATATAACAATGAGATAAAAGAGTTTACAAAGCAACATTGAACATATTTATGAATTGATTAAACTACTGTTTATACTATTTACAAGTGTTTTTATATAACATGTTGATTGTTTCCCTTAAATAGAAACCAACATATAAGTCTGAGCGAACGGAATTAAAGCATAAAATAAATTTAGCCAATATTAGCTGTCTTACAAGTCATTGTAATTTCTTAAAAAAATAGAAAAAAGATAGTTCTGCCCGGACCCCCTACTGTTTCTGTCTCATCCCATGTATATGTGGCTTTAAAAACCTGTAGCAGATCCAGGAGTCCATTTCCTGAGAGCCTCATGGCAACAGTGTGTACTTATGTTTGATCATTTATGTTTGTCTTAATTTCACAAGTGACGACCATGCTTAAATTGCATTGAATGATTAAATGTTCCAACATTTTTATTTCCTTTTCCTTGTAACCATTTTTATTGAAGTGCATCCCTCAAAGCTAAAAGTCTCATCTATGAACTGGCATTTTCGTGAACACCAATCAAAAAGCCAACAGAAAGTATGGTGTCGCCTTTTTGATTGATGTCCACCAACTTGCATGTTCCTAGACAAGACATTTTGCTTCTAGGGTCACACTTTAATGAAAATGGTTGTAAAAATCAAACTGATTGAAGTGAAGTTTTAGATCTCTTGAACAACATGGATCTACTACAGTTAATGCCCATTCTTATGTTTGTGGATTATAAAACTGTAGTTTCTATCTAACTACCTTGACTACAGCTGGTGCATGTGTTACTCTTCTTGGTGATGAAACTTTGTCTGGTGAATTGTTGGATTCTGAAGACTTACTAGTTGAAGACTGGCCAGCTGCTTTCGTTTTAGACTTGGATGACCCTTTAGGTCTTCCTCTTTTTACTGGTGGTGCTGGTTCATCTTCCTCATCAGAACTGATTGATACTTCAGGCTTTGGTTTAGACTTGGTTGAGCCTTTTGGCCTTCCTCTTTTTACTGGTGATGCTGGTTCATCTTCCTCATCAGAACTGATTGATACTTCAGGCTTTGGTTTAGACTTGGTTGAGCCTTTTGGTCTTCCTCTTTTCACTGGTGGTGCTGGTTCATCTTCTTCATCAGAACTTATCAATACTTCAGGCAGTGGTTTAGACTTAGTTGAGCCTTTTGGTCTTCCTCGTTTTGTGGGTTGTGCAGGCTGGTCCTCCTTGTCAGAACTATCAACTACTTTGATTGCTGCTGCTTTTCTTTTTGCAGGTACCTAGAATGACAATCAAATAACAGAAATCAGATAAATTAGATGCATTTGCTTTATTTGAAATAATTCATTGGCAAAGATTTCTCATAAAGAAACCTCTGTGTGGACGTCTTTATGTGTTTATGTGAGTATCACTTTATGTCACTTTCGAAATGGCTCTGGCGCTAAAATGTTTGGTGCTCGCACATTGTTGCCAGGGTTTGAATAAATTAACATTAACGTATTCATCCAAACTTTTGGACAGTGCAAAACATGTCCTTACAGTGTGGGCACTTCCACAGTTTCAAGTCATTAATTTTAATAATAAGCTAGGCCTGTATTTTTAAAGCATTTCTCAATAAGTGGGTAACATTACTTTATCAAAAAGTCACATTCACACCAGTTTTTTAACAGTAACAATACCAATACATAATTACATCAAGTGATTTGAATGCCTGCATAGAAATTTTAGTTTTCATATCATGCTGTTTCCTGCTAGTGTGAAATGGACTCTAAATGACCAGTAACCCACAGCAATACTGTGCCGTGAAACCAAGGTTTACCTTTTTACTGGATGCATCTCTCTGATCATGTGTTCCATTTGTAGCTGCAGCAGATGTAGATGAGGTGAATATGACATTCTTTCCATCATCAGTAGCTTTTCTTTTCTTTAGGCCACTTTGGAATAACTGTCTTAGTTTGTTGTAATCAGGTACTGTGTGGTAGTCAAGGGTTTTAATATACTCTAACATCTGCTGAATCTCTGCAAAGGTAACAAAATTAACGAAGTACTGTAGCAAATTGGGAAGCCTGTGTAATGTGTATTGGGGTTCCTGTGGAGAATGTGAGTTGACGTCAATTAAACATTTAAGCAAGAATCACTGTGTCTAGTTTCTTTGATTCTCTGTTACTTAATTAATAGTACATTATTTATTTATAAGTACCAAAACTAAATCATGCCTTTCAACAATAATTTGAAATATAACATATAAATAATTCTGTAAGTTGACAGAAAAGTATACATTTAGGTCAAATTGCTATCTTAGTGATCAATCTCTTGATTTTGACAATCATGGTTCAGTTGCTTTTTACATCACACTACATGTATATCATGAAATATGTTGTTTGTGCTAAATGCTACAATTCCTTTCTGGTTTAATTTTCAGTTCCTTCCAAAAGTAAGGTTGTAAAAATCATGTTGGAAACCATTTGACATCTACCGTACTTGAAATGCAGTGTTGTCGTTAGGAAGATTTGGTAACAACCCCCAGATTAATGTACAGTAATGTATAAATATAGTGTACTTATACAGTTATATAGTTACCTGTACTATCGCCATCTGGTAAACAATCTTTTATCAATTTAGGTATGTTGTCCATATATCTAGAAACAAACAATTCATGATGAACAAGGTATTAGAACGTTTTGCAATAAAAACAATACACAACAAAGCACAAAATGCAATTCTCCCTGCAAAGTGATTGCCATGCAAATGACCACATAAAATTAAAACATTAAAATAAATATATTTACAGCAATTTTACTTTTACTTAATACTTAAATTATTATGTAAATGAGTTGTGCTCTCATGAAAAAAAATTGCAGCATGTAAACATTTCCATCTGACAGAACAGGGTCTATTTTCTGAGTGCATCAAATATGTTACTTACTTTATTTTTTGGTTCTTCACATATTCTTTGTCTGTCAGTTTGTCCTCCCATGGCAGCCTTCCACAAAGCCATTGCAACATAACATAGCCAAGAATCTCTAGATCTGACCTTCTTGATGGAGCTGTTATGCAATATCATCAACAATTTAAAAAAATGACTGTTGCGCATCAACACTTTTGCTCCTTGGTTTTGCTCCCTCATATCAAATTGGTTTGATATGAGGGAGCAAAACCAGGGAGCAAATATGTTGCAAAAGTGTGCTTCAGGAGCAAGCTCCCTCATGTGTACCAGTTTTAATATCAAGGAGCAAAACCCAGGAGCAAAATTTTTGTTGTGCAACATATTTTTTGCGTGAAATCGTTGGTACACACGATGGAGCTTTGCTTGGGAGCATGTTGCTGGAGCGTGTTGCAGGAGCAACCTCCCTCGCGTGTACTGGTCTTGAAAAATGACGTCTCATATAAAGTCTCATGAAAAATGAAGTCTCATACTGGCCACTTTTTAAATTAGTTGTATTTATCTGAAAGAGCATTGACTCCGAAGTTGTTTAGTGATTACAAAAGGGTTTTACATTGCACTAGTTCCTATATTCCAGAACTTGAAATAAGGGCAGGTCAAGGGACAATGTCTCTCCAAAGTTGTTTGATTTGACCTGCCAAATCAGAGTTTGAAAGGAAAAGTTGACCTCCATATTTTTGAGGGAAAAAATTTCTTGTAGATGTATTTTTAAAAAAGAACTATTATAATTACAAATTTTGACCTTTCAAAAAAGGGGTAATGACCTTCCAAACATCCATTTGTAAGGTCATCTTGACCTTATGTCAGGCTGTTATTTCGAGCCTTGTAGTGCTACCGTTATTACTATTTCTATTAAGGAAATGTATAATACTCATTGACCTTTGTAAAAAATATCCCAAGTTTCAATCCACTTGTTGTGGTTTACTTAAAAAACTGGACCTACTAAAAAAACCTATGGGAGGAGAGGTTGATGATTCCACAGGAATCCCATACAGGGCAAACCATGCAATCTTACAAAAAGATGCTTCAATACGTGATTACCAATCAAGTACATAATTAAAATGCATTTCTTGCTTAATGCAAACACATTATTAGTGGAAAAACATTTCAACATGACACTGCAACTACTGTATTCATTTCTTACCAACTCCTTTGTGAGCGTCTATGCTGGTAAACTCTACTGTTCCATCATGTTTTCTTTTAGGGTCTTCTTTGTATTCTTTATGTTGGCCATTAGGATTGAATCTAAATGTCAGACCATAGTCCAACAGGTAAACCTATGGCAATGTTGACATATTTAAAAAAATACACTGCACGACCTGAATAAACTGTTTTTTCATTGATTTGTGTTATAACTGGATATAACCAGTTACATCTTTTTAATGTGCTTATCTGTGACAGCTGTATTAAGTTGTTTTAAACACAAAGTTAAATGAAGCAACTTCTATAGAAATGTTTAACTGAAATGAGTGTTTGAACATTAGTTGCAAAATAACTCATTGCTTGTCACACCTTTGTTGAAAAGCACTGCATAACATCTTGTGTTTTTATATAAAAGTTTCTAAGGTTAACTTACCTGATTTTTCTTGGCTTTAGAATATCCCATCATAAGATTAGATCCCTTGATATCAGCATGTGCATATTCATTGGAGTGTATGTATTCCAGGATATCAATCTGACATAAATAATATTGGTATAATTAACATATTAACAACACAGAAATGGAAAGCAGTGACATTTGGGTTGGAAGAAAAGTCTAATAACCATTCTGATTAAAATTAAAAAAATAAACTTTTTCCTGTTATTGAAAACAAAACAGTTCATATTTTCTGACCAATTGTATTCTATAGCTGCTACTTTTACACATTTTAAATCTGCACTTGACCATTAACTTGAGAACTTCCGATTTTCTTTCAATTCTATTGTATGTTCTCATTGGTTATACTCTGTGATACATCAGTCACACTATCTCTTTAATGGTTCAATATTTGATGTGAGAAGTTGACTTACAATTCTTATTCCCAGAGACAAGACAGTCTTTATGTCAAAATGACGACCATTCTGTAGGAATATTTTGTCAATGTCATCTCCAAACCTTTCCATCACCATAAATCTCAGTCTTGCACCACCATGTTCTATTGAACCAGACCCTAAGTACACTGGTACTCCAAGGTGCTTTAGTTTGTGAGATTTCATCCAGTTTTGAACTAAAACAAAATAATAAATACAGAACTTTTTAGCACTCTGTTGTTATTATTTTAGTAAATGTGGAGAAATAAAACTGTTCTGTTAATAACAGTGAGAGTAGAGCTAGCTAGGGTAAGGTTCCTAAGAGTGGGTAAAGAGTAGATCTAGATGGCAATAGTAGATAGTGATAACTTGAAAAAGAAACCAGATTTATTAGGGTTTTTTTGACAAATACTTTGGCTATAAAGTAGTTTTTGACAAGAAACACCTCCACCTCAGTATATTTAGGGTACTTTTTCTTATATACTGCTGGTCATCTCCAGTAGAGACAGCCACAGGGGTTTGAAAACTTAATTTCATTTCAATGGTGACAACACTTTTTCTCCTCTTTATTAGCTTTATAAAGACATGGAGTGGCTTTGAACTCTAAAATTTATCTGGTGCATACTATGTCCAACAGTGCAGCAAACTCCACACTTTTTCCAATAATAAGAATTGCAAAACAACTTACTATTTTCAGGCTTAGCAACTCTCTGGTAAAATGCGAGTTCTGTGAACAGAGGTCCATTTGAATGAGGTTCCTAAAAACAAGGGTGTTTTTATCATGGTCTGTCACCTGAATATTAAGGCAGTGAACCTCCTCTGATATTGAAGGAATAGACAACAAGGGAACATGCCTTATGGAGTTATAGAGCACACAGGTATATTGAGAGGATGAGAGAAGCATTTGGAGTAGCACAAAACAATCCTCTAAAAATTCCCAAGTGCTCTATAACTCCAAAGAGCATTGCTGTTGAGTTTTCTATTACTTCTATAAAACACAATCACAGCTTTAGACTGATTTTCTGGATTTGTGACAAGAATTGTGCACTGTGCTCTCACAGATAACGCATCTCAGCCAATCAAAGCGATCATTGGATCTCAAATATTTTATAAAGGAAACTGTTAAAAAGCACATTTCAAACCCCCTTATTCCTGAAAGTGGTCAGTTTTGACAGTCCTTGGGATGCAGACACAGTAAATGTGTGTGGAGAATGGTACTAGGTTACTTACAATTTTCACCACATATTCTGCATCCTCGCCAACTATTTTTCCGGTGTCCGAGCTTGCTGAAACCACAAAAAAATCAATCATATTTTGATGAAGATAATTGTTGCGAGCTTGAGTAACACAATTTTTCGCTTTCCTGTTTGTGTTGTTATTTTATTGCTTTTTTCATGACTTACCCAAATAAAGCGCTCCAAATCCTCCCCATCCTATAAGCTTGCCTAATCTCCACTGTTTCTTGGTTAAATCTGTTAATGTTGTTCCTTCAGGCACTTCAACCATGCCTTTTGGTCGGCGAGGCATTTTTGGTGCAGCAGATTTCGGTCTCTTGGAAGAATTTTCCTTACTTTGTGACGGAGCTTTGCGTTTTGAACTCATTATCTTAAACTTGCTTCTGTATAAAGATTTATAACAACTTTTGCTGCCTTCGGTGACTAAATAACAGGTTAAAAAGAAAGTTATTAAGCTAAAAACCAGTAAAACGATTGGCTTTTTTACGAGAAAAATAACTTAGGCAGTTTCAAGCAGATCAGCATGCGCGTCAGATATTATTTTTCGCGCCTTTTTTCTTGAGCCTTATTTGGTCAAGCTTACCATAAATGGTCATGTGCTTTGCTTTCTATTTTCCTCGCTGCTCCGATCCTAATCTAAAAGTGAAAGCATTTAGTGAAGTTGTTGGAGATTTGGCCGCTATATTTTGGTGTATTTAATATTGAATCCAGTAAACAGGTAAATAGATGCCTTACCTCTTTATATTGTACATGTTTAGCTAAAATCCACGGCATTTTGTATCTGCCTTTTGTCTGAAATGCACGCTATATTTATTGACATGTTAAGTTTTTGCTTCGGTTGCAAATCGATTTGTTGATGTGATTTCTTGTAGAATGAGTTCAACATCACAAAAACACAAGAATTTTGTCAGTGAGCCTATGGGAGAAAAACCCGTCACAGAGCTGGCAGGAATCGGTCAAGTACTGGGAGACAGATTGAAAGAGAAAGGGTTCGATCAAGCATATGTAGTACTTGGCCAATTCTTGATTCTCAAAAAAGACGAAGAAATGTTCAAAGATTGGCTAAAAGATCTGATAAATGCTAACAACAAGCAAAGTGGAGATTGTTACAACTGTTTGAAAGATTGGTGCGATGCATTCTTGTAAACACTATTACTGGACATTTCGAATTTAGGATGTAACCATAAGTCATTTGTTTGTTGTAGATGAAAATTGTGCAATAAATATTGAACAATTGTTTTTTAAAAAATATATGAGACATTCCGTCAATGTCCACTTAAAAAAAAAACAAAAAAACAGGGAATTATAACCACTTCTTGTGAAAATTAAATGGACTCTAATATTATATTTTGTAACACAGGAAAAAATTTTGAAAAACCAGACTGGTTTTTAACTGGATATTATCTGGTTTTTCCCTGTTTTTTTAAAGAAATCCAGACCTGGAAAAATTGCAGTAAAACCAGACCTGGATATCCATTAAAAACCATATTTGTTTCTTGTAAAAAACAAATTTGGATATTTTCAGGTAACAGATCTGGTTTCCATAGAAACCTGGCCTGGTTATAGTAATAAACAGGTTTGGATATTCTCATGTATCAAATCTGGTTTCCATAGAAACCTGGCCTGGTTATAGTAATAAACAGGTTTGGATATTCTCATGTATCAAATCTGGTTTCTATAGAAACCTGGCCTGGTTATAGTAATAAACAGGCTTGGATATTCTCATGTATCAAATCTGGTTTATATAGAAACCTGGCCTGGTTATAGTTATAAACAGGTTTGGATATTCTCATGTATCAAATCTGGTTTATATAGAAACCTGGCCTGGTTATAGTAATAAACAGGCTTGGATATTCTCATGTATCAAATCTGGTTTATATAGAAACCTGGCCTGGTTATAGTAATAAACAGGTTTGGATATTCTCATGTATCAAATCTGGTTTATATAGAAACCTGGCCTGGTTATAGTAATAAACAGGTTTGGATATTCTCATGTATCAAATCTGGTTTATATAGAAACCTGGCCTGGTTATAGTAATAAACAGGTTTGGATATTCTCATGTATCAAATCTGGTTTCTATAGAAACCTGGCCTGGTTATAGTAATAAACAGGTTTGGATATTCTCATGTATCAAATCTGGTTTATATAGAAACCTGGCCTGGTTATAGTAATAAACAGGTTTGGATATTCTCATGTATCAAATCTGGTTTCGATAGAAACCTGGCCTGGTTATAGTAATAAACAGGTTTGGATATTTATTCTTAGGCAACAAATCTTGTTTCCAGCATAGATGCAAAACCAGCCAGAGACCAAAATTAAATCTAAATAATTTATTATACAACATAGCGCGTTCTCAACAGAGACACGCTTTCCCGGCACACTGCACTCGAAAAATGCTTAAAAATTTCATTTAAAACAAATATGAAACGGACGCTTGTGTCTCTGTCCTCTGATATAAATACGGTGCTTCCCTCATTCTCTACATCTCCCACCGTATTTATATCAGAGGACAGAGACGCGCGCCGTTTCATATTTGTTAAATATAAGTCAATGTCATCATATACAATGTCCTGTAGGCCACAAAACTAAATCAACAAACACTTTTTAATATAATTATTATTAATACCTCAATGTCGGCTAATACCGTTTAAACAACACTGTGACATCAGCATTTTCTATTCTATCTTAGCAGTACTTATAATGACTGAATCTTTGTTTAAGTAAACTTATACAATTGTGACATCCAAAATTTCAACTCAATATAAACTTGTGCCTCAATCTGGGTTTTTGCATGTTTATGCAACTGTAACATCAGCTGTTACAACTCTATCTAAACTAATGTTTTCTGCTAAAGTACAATCTCCTTTCATCAACAAATTTGCTGCTATTGCAAGAATATGTGAATCTTTGTCAGCATTTCTTAGTAGTTTTAATTTTCTTTCTTTGGCAATTTGTTTCAATTCCTTTAACTTGATGTCTTTATGCCCAGCAACTTTTAACCATTTTATCAAAATTGCTTGTGCAGATGCAAGGGAGAGCCCTATTAAGACAAAAAATACTTATATTTAGAAATCTTGTTTGAAATTTATATTAAACTTGTATTTGCAATTCATCCTTGAATGTCAAGATCAAATTGGCCAACCATTTTGTATGTTGCTGGTGCAAACTTTCAAATACACTTCTTTATTACAAAACAATGTGACATGCATTATTGAATATTTTTTTGGTTAATTTAACTTATGCATGAATTTAAAATTAAACTCTATATAAGCCTTGATGTTTTTTTTTGTTTTTGTGTAAATTAAATTATGTATCAACATCCAGCAATTCAATATACAAAATTATTAACTCCTAAGCATGCATACACTAAATCATGACCTTGTATGAGGGCATAATTTGCATTAATTTTGGACTATACATTCACACACTACTTGCCTGTTTTAAATAGCTCTTTGTATGAAGTTGCTTTTTGTTGCTTTTCAGATACATCTGTCAAATACAAAGATAACAAAAATTATTTAAATTGATTATCTATATGTCCTTAATTCTTCTCAGTTCTAAACTTGATTAGTATTTTCCAACTAATATGGTCATTTACAAATCGCGCGCTCTGATTGGCTACTCTACTAGGGGTCTATTTGTGATAGACCATGTCTGAAAAATCTTGTCAAATAAAATCAAATAAAACTGTTTTAAAAGCTACATATTTTCTGACCTTTTTATTCCTTTGTTCTATGAGTTGAAAAATACTAAAACAATTAGACCACTCGGCCTCATGGACTACACAAGTAATAGCCCATTCGGCCGAATACGGCCTCATGGGCTATTACTTGTAGTCCATTCGCCCTTGTGGTCTAATCGTTAAATATGGATCCTCAAGGTACCATGGTATTGGTATGACAATAATATATACACATATATTATATATCACATGAGATCAAAGCAACCATTACCATGACTGGGGGCAATTTAGCAAACTCCCTCAATCAGTGCAGTTGTGCAGCTCTATAAACAGTTTCAAAACTTCAAACCTACAGAACCATGTACACCATACAAGTCTGTCAAATGCAATGTGCAAACCTCAAAATAAATTGGTAGTTTGCATTTCGTCCATAAGGGCAGTAAAACTCGTACCTGTTTGATCATTATTGCTTGCTGAACTCTCATCCATGCTACTGCTAATGTCACTAATTTCTGTAACTGATGCCTTTCTTCTCCTCTCCATCATATGTTGTCTGATCAATTTTGATATGGCATTGTATTTCAATCCAGCAGAAGGCATTGAATACTCTGGGTTTTTTGACAGCTCACTTACAACATCATGGAGCTTTCTTAAATTTGCCTCATTTGATCTGAACTTTGGAATTGGTTGTTCAACAGGCCATATCTTCTTAATGTGTTGGATGATTCTGGCTTTCCTGAAATTAAAAGGGTATTGTTAAATGGTCAAATTGGTCAGGAGAACAAATTATAAAATCAATTTGAACTAAGCACTGAAAAATATGAAGTGAAAAATTCATTAAGATGTAAACAGCAAATGCCAGAGTGATAGGGTGCATTCAGGAAAACTGTTAAATAATAAGATAACATACTGTATTAGTTAGATAGCTATCTATTTAAGTGATGTAAATCTAAATAAAAAGTACTAAATTCCATAGGAAATTAATGCAACTATATGATTTTCCAAAATTAGAATAACCTGTTACCTAAATCGACATTTAAAGAACCGTCTGAGGATGCAGGTACAACCATCCTCATCAGTGCCTGTACTTCGGCGGTACAACCCAGGGGCACTAATAACCTAGTTATACCGTAACTAACCAGCTAAAATCACTCATGTTTGTAAACTGTGTGGATGCTTAAAGCATAAATATGCAGTTTGTGAAAAAAGACCAATTCAGACCATGGTCTGCAATTCCAAATACGGTCCAACACCTATGTATACCTATCTAAATATAGTAATATAGTAATCTTACTAATAGTTATCTAACTATTCAACAGTTTTCTTGAATGCACTCTATTACTTATCGATTGTCAATAGGCTATTTGCACTAACGGTTTGCATAATCGTATGTAAACATGGAGCCCAGAAATGAAAAGAGCAAATATGAATTAGTAAATGTACTGATTTGTAGCTTTTGATATTAAATACATGAAAAACAGTAATGGCGTAAATATAGGGAGATTTCATAAAATTTGTTCGTTGGGTAGTAAAACTACCACCCAAGGCGGTTTTCCAAACGGATTTTTAAGAAAAAAAATTTCATTAAACCACTGTCATTTTCGTTTCCTTCAATGAAACAACTTTAAACTTGGTACTTTTACTAAATGTAGTATGCTGATTCCATTTCTGGCGTTCATTTTCTCAAAGATGCATGATTTAATGTAGCTGAGGTCACGTTAGTGCAAATAGCCCATTACTAATTTCAATTTGACTCAAATTTATTTGAGTAGGTTACTTTGCTTTACCCACTCAGATGATCACTCAGAATTATTATATATTTAACAAGGAATGTTCCCTTTTACAGGACTTCTGTGGAGGAACTACATTGTGGATTGGGTCAATGCAGTTATTAATTATTAGCTATGATAATGGGGAAATGAAATTAATAACAAAAGTACAAACTTTTAAGTTTTAAGCAAATATATCAATCAAATTCATATTTTTCTATGCATTATTCAATTTGTTTAAGTCAGCATGGTAGCATATAACAACATGTTCAATACACTTCTTTACCAATACCCCACTTTTATTGCATGGTGGGAATGCTACAGTAGTATAGTTACCAGCCCACTAATGGGGCACACAAGAATGCGGTTAGATAGTAAAATAAGTTCACAATCTGGTTTTATTCTATCTATTATTTTCAACAGAGATGTCAAAAGGAGTTCACTGCTGATTAACTGCTCAATCATCCCCCTCATGCAATAAGATGAGAGCAAAATGTACAAATAATAAATAAAATGTTGAAAAATGTACATATAACATACTTGGTGTTATAAAGAGACCTTTCCTTACTGGTCATTTCATCCTTTTCCTTGTTGGATAAAAGCCTGTCTTCATCTTCGATTCGCATTTTTTTTGCTTTTGGTTCTCCATCTAGTATCTTCCCGCCTGGAAAAAGTTAAGTTTTTTTAGACTGCAGCATCCTTAAAAATTATCAATATAATTTAAACATCATTCTACTGGGAAATACAAAATATAATCAAAATAAGTAATTTTTTTGGTCAATTAATACTGACCAAAACTATTGATCACCAAAAGTTATCAATAAACTAGACCCTGTCAACAGGGTGAACTCGTGCCCTGCTAGAAATGTTGTGAAATACCTTGTGAGTATGGAGTAGAAGTACTTTTAAGTTGATGCATTGTAAGTATCTATGTTATAGTTTTGGGTAAAGATTATACTAATTATATAATAGGATTTCATTATTATAAGTTGTTGTCACTGATTTCCTTCACCTACAGTCCACTGTATGCATTTAATTGGCACCATGTGGATATATTACCTTTTAACTTCAGAATTTCCTTATTGAATTTTGACTTTTTTCCAATTGTTGTTAAACCAAGAACTTCCCATGAGTTTTCAAGAGTCAGGTCAAGAAGTGTTTGCCCATCAACTTCCTGTTTTTCGAAGTTTGCTGCAATTTCCTCATTGAAAATGCTTTTTGCCCATTCTTTCACCTCACTTATAGACCAATCTAGAAGATTAATAAAATTGGAAGCCCAATTTAATAGTAAATATGATATATGTATACTTTGATTGTTAATTAGAATTGTGAAGAAATATGTAAGAGGGGGTCCTTGGGGGGTTCTCAATACCGCACAAATTTTTTGAAAATAACGCAATACCGCAAAAAAAATTGTCTCAAATACCGCAATTCATACAAATCAAGTTTTTCTTAAAGTGCATATCACCCTTAGAAACAGACCTATTTAGAAACATTCTATAGACTACAAGTTTTAATTTGATATATGTCTGACCACAATCAGACATTCTGCTGCGGAGTTATTCATGTTCACATATTATATTTGTGGGTATCCTGTGCCACTGAAGTGACATCACAACTGGTCCATGGGCATGTGTATTAATGACTTTAAAATGAAAGATGTTTGGTGTTTAAATACAATACATGTGGAACTTAGTGCTTCGTTTGACATTAATTTCGTTTAGTTTTTCGCGAACTTTTGTCAGGCAATCGAAATATGTTCAAGTGTCATACAATCGTCCAGGAGCCGGTTCCTAGAAAGCAGGATAGCGCTATCCTAGGGATAAATATGGGGGATAGTGCTATCCAAGTGATAAATTTACGATAAAGTTATCCCACCTCCTGAGCATGGGATAAGTCACTATCCTAGGGATAAGTCAAAACAAAATGGCGAATTTAGATTAGTCGAAAATTTAACCGTTTTTTTATTGCTATAAAGACACTTAAAGCAATAATTATGCTGTCAAATTCTCTAATGGAGCTCAACAAGTAATAAAATAATACTTTAGTACCTTTGTTCGTCCAATTTTCAACAAATGAAGTAGAAATACATGTTAAAATCGCACTTTGAGTCAAAATCCACGGCTTTGCCTTGCAAAACAATTTTTAGCCTGATTTAGCCTCTCAAAAGACGTGTTGACATCCCATATGTGCTTTTTAATCTTTTTCGTTCTCTTTCTAAGGCATCTTAGTTAAATTTTAAACCAAAACATAAAGCAATTTTTATTTGGTATATCCTAAAGGACACAGGAAGCCCGGTAAAAGAAGGCGAAAAACGGCCGCGTCGTATTTTCCCGCCATTAAAAACCGGTTTATTTCAGGTTTTTAACGGTTTATCCTAGGGATAGCAAAGGTATACCTGGGATAGTTATCCCAGGGATAAAAACGGCTTTCAGGAACGCAATTTTATGCCTGGGATAGTTATCCCTAGGATAAGCAGTTTATCCTAGGATAGTGGCTATCCCTGGGATAGATTTATCCTACTTTCTAGGAACCGGCCCCAGAACAATTATATTTGCATTCAAATACACAGTTCATTAGTTATTTGATTGGAACTGTGCATTTTCTGGTAATTTTTTATTAAAAAACGATTGCCTGACGTTTAGTTTTTCGCGAACCTCTGTCAGGCTGCCTGACGTTTAGACACTCCGTTTAAAATATCGATAGAGGTCAAACATTATAGAAATTACAACGTTTAGGCCCGGTTCAGACGTCGTGCCAGCGTCGCGCCGAACTAAATACAAAGTTTGTAAAAGAATCGAGAGACTTCAAATGTTGAGAAAAACGGAGCAAATTTGCAATTATTTTCGAGAAAAAGCCTTTAAAAGTTGTCATTTGGTTCGGCGCGACTGTAGCACGACGTTTGCATCAGTGTCGCGCTCAAATCAACCTACAAGATGTTGAAATTAAAGATGGCGGCCTTGTTTATGAAGCTATTAAAGACACTTCGCCATATATCATACCATCCGTCAATTAACGTCATACCTGACGGTTTTTTAGTATTTTCATTAGTTACCACATTAGGCGTGACAGCTGTACTAGAGCTGTTATGAGCGGCCTTTTCAATGCTAGCTTTAGGAGTCGATGCCGAAGAGAAGGAACCAAACGCTGGCCTTGGGCGTCCTTCTTCCTGAGAAGATTCATCTAAAGTCTCTGAAGATTCTCGACTGATCTCAGAATCGTCAGTCTCCGATGAAGAAGCATTTTCTTTATCCGGTAAAGTATCACTTGACTTCCATTTACTCCAAAAAGAAGATTCGGAAGTCTCAAGCAAAGAGGAACGGAACTTTTCTCCCTTAGCTTGACTTGTCATAACTGCCGAAAGAGAACGGTCCTAAGAGAACCGCCGCAAACTCGTGGTTGTATTTTATGTCATTCAACTCTAAACATGATTTAATTGGTTGACATTGTAAGCCAACCTTTTCATTGGCTGTTCATTTCCCGCCCTGTCCATGCCAAGCTGTGATTGGCCGATAATTCCCGCCTTTCAGACGAAATCCGCTGGCAGCATAAATCACAGATTCAATTAAGATGGCGGATAAAAATACAGGAACTTCATTGTGCCATTGCTCTGCAAAAAATACTGTACATGTCCATTGCAGTTGTCAAGAATGCGATGGAAAAGCTGTCAATTATCGTACTCAACAACTTCATTTAGTTCGGTACGGACCTAGTCGAAAAAGAATTCGACATGATGCTGCCCAGCTCGACGATGTCCCTTCTTTATACGATTCTGACAGCATCCAAGGTAAGCTCAAATATGCTTATAGAGGGTCTTATAAACTTACTATAGTCAGATAATGTTTAATGAAAATGTATTTATACATACATTTTCAGTGTTATTATTTTAGATTAAGAAAGGCTGTGAGTAAACAGCTAAAATGATTTAATTTTGTAAAGTTACATTCAACGATCGATTAGTCTACTGTGTAGATCCATTGACAGGGCAATTAAATCTAGTAGGGAAAATAGATAATAATATTTTCTCATGGAATTTTTTGACATATTTGTGTTTTATAATGGAAAAAAAATATTTCTACATTGAAGTAAGCTTATTAGAGTACATTTCATTAAGTTAAGAAGTATTAAGCTTAGTTAAAAAACAGCGGTATAAACTATGAAGTTCCTTACTTGAGCGGTTTTCATTTTGATAATATTATAACTTAAGTTGAATTTTCAATTTTTTAATTAACAACAACGAATCAATTCTCTACTATCGCAAACCCATAATACCTTCTGATTTTGGGGGTAGTTATTGTTATTGAAATCATTTATATTTGGATAACAATTCATTTTATTTGCATCACAAAATCTGCCCCAAAAATCAGGAGGTATTATGGGTCATGTGCAAGTAGAGAATATGACAAAATACATAAAAATCAAATCAATAATGGATAATTAATGACTTTATTACTGACCTCTGTGTGTTCATGTTTCATGTAATGTACTGTTGTGGTTGACAAATTTTATTTTATAGAAAATTAATAAATTATAATTTTATTTGTTAGACGTGGTGTTAGACAATGAAACCAACAACGATATAAACAGTTATGATGCTAGTGATAAAGCTGGAAGTGAAGCTCATACCACTCTTGATCAAGTTGATGACTCTCTCTCAAGTATTTCTGGGACATCCTCTGAAAGTAATGAAGGCACACCTTGTTATACCATACCTGAAAGGCCTGATGTAGAAACTATGACTTTAAAATATGCAATTGTACAGAGTATATTTAAAGCATTGGACCTAAATAGAGACTCGGGTGAATCTTTAACTAATTTCAAAGCTCTTCTTTCATTAGCAAGAGAAATGTATTGTTTAGGAAAAGGTGTGAATGTGGATGACCCTGCAATAAACAAATTATGGCCACAAACATGGGAAAGTGCTAAAAAGTATCTAGTTGAACTTGGATATGTCGACGCAAATGAATATTTTATCTGTCTTAACAAATCCCATCCCAGGCACTGGGATATTATGGACTCTCAAGATGAATTATGTCGACATTGCCATAATCCTGGATCCATTAAGTACTATTACCTTGGATTAGAGGGTAAAGTAAAAATGTGGTATTCTAATCCTGACATGTGCCAGAAGATGTTTGCGCACTGGGATCATAAAGACAGGTGGTTAAATGATAGAGTCAACAATCACTCAGATCAAGTTAAAAAGGAGCTTTGGGATGGCGATAGATTTTCAGAGCTATCATGGTTTTGGAATCCTAATGAAAACTGGATGTTACCTGTAAGATGTAGAACACCTGGATGTAGCAATGTATTGAGTGCCTCTTATATTGAAGAGCAGCCAAATGTTGATGGTTTAAAGGAATTATATTGTGACAAGTGCTGCTCAAGTTTCTTTCATAAGCCAGAGTTTACCAAAGGGGATCCAAGAAATATTGCTTACATAGGTACAACAATAAATTAGAGGTCTATATTTTATTATGTATTCTGAATTCAACCCTTTGAATGAGAAATGTACATGTACATTGTATGAGCAATAATAAAGTGCTGCTCAAGTTTCTTTCATAAGCCAGAGTTTACCAAAGGGGATCCAAGAAATATTGCTTACATACTGGTACAACAATAAATTAGAGGTCTATATTTTATTATGTATTCTGAATTCAACCCTTTGAATGAGAAATGAACATGTACATTGTATAAGCAATAATAAAGTGATAACTGACAAAATATTATCAACCTTTCACTTCTTTGTAGGACATTGGGATGGTTTCCAGCCTTTTGGCTCTAAAAAAAGAAGCACAGGTATTTTGTATTTTGATGATGCTTTTCTTATTACATTCCCGAAAGCCGTAAAAACAATGTTTTTTCTTAAATTAAATAATGCACATATAAATGTGTATCAGAACAAAAGCAAAGGTGGGATTTTATGCAATGTAAACAGTCCACACATGCTTGCAACTTCTTGGCCAACATTCATGAATAGTGTTAACTAAGTCTAATTTTATTATGTCTCTCATGTGTGTCTTGGGTTGGGCTACAAATTAAAAAAAAAGGCGTGACCGGTTCAGAATGTTTTAAAAATTGTCTGTACCTTAAGAATTCCATTTGATTTACAGTTTTAATGAATAAAAAGTCTCTCATTGGTGAGTTGAAACATCTCAAAGAATAATCAACGGTACTTGACTGAAGGAAAACAGTCTAAAAATCATTTTTCAAACTTTCCTACCCGGTCACGCCTTTTTGACTCACACTGTAACATACATGAGATTTTATCTAATTAAATTTTCTTTTATCTTTGCTATTTTAAATTACACCGTCATATTGAAGTTTTGTCATAGACAACATTGAATTTAAAACCTTATATAATTACATTTTATTACAGGAGCAATTGAAGTTTCCATTGCTACAATGTCCAAAAGAGACAGGTTACAAACGGAGGAAGTGTATACTGTTGGATTTGTTCCTTCTTACGATTTACCAGATGGAAGACCTAACAGCATCGACCCATTTTTAGAACCACTAATTAAAGATCTTGAAAATGGATTCATTGAAGGTACAGCATGAATAATATTTTTAACATAATATTGTGTTTTTATAATAAACAATGCTAATTTATAATTCTAGGATACAAGGTTGAATATCATGGAAAATTATTAAACCCTTCAAACAAACCTGTTAAAATAACCATACGTCATTTATTACTGCTTTGGACTGGTGACCATCCAGCTCAGTGTGAAGTGTGTAAAGCAAAAGGTGCTGGAGGAAATAAAGCTTGTCGTAGATGCCACATCTGTGGTAAGTATCATTATCAGTTATAGTGTCAGTTATAGTATGTCTCAGTCATAGTATCAGTTAAAGTCTCAGTTATAGTCTCAGTTATAGTCTCAGCAATAGTCTCGTTTAAAGTCTCAGTTATTGTAAAGTTATAGTCTCAGTTACAGTTATTGATCATTAGCTTTGTGTAGAGACAAAGGAAGAGGAATAAGATAACAGAGTTCATTGTCAGTTGTGACACAGTCTGTCATCGTAACATGTTGTTGTAGCCTTACTAAGATCCAAATGTACTGTCTTGAATACTAAGCTGTAATGCTTACCTTTTTAAATACAACGTACTAAGAATTGAAGTATAAAAGTGTGATTTTAAATTAGACATAAATAATGTGTTTCTAGGTACTTGGGTGCAAGAAAAAAATCATAATTATTACCCAGATTTTAGAAAGCAATACAGATATCCTTATGATGCAAGAATTCTTGAGAATGAGATACCAAAAATGAGAAATATTGAAGAAGAAGAAAGACCAACGTATTTCACAAGGAAAAGTAAAGAGGAAGGCTATTTGGGGCTATCAATTCTACATCGTCTATACCCACTTTATGGATTTAATTTCTTAACGGATGCTGTTTTTGATGTTATGCACCTTCTTCCTCTAAATGTTGTCAAGAATCATATTGAGAGATTAATTGGTGGTGGAAGTTTTAATCCCAAGGTCCTTCAAGAAAATCTCTCTAAAATGCCATGGACTACAGGTAAATTCTCAACAGAAAAATAAGTAAATGATGAGAATAATAATCTTGGGTTTGCTACAAAACCCCACATTGAAGGCTCATGATTTAAATCTACCTTGCTGTTTTTGCACCTTGCAAATTGGTAAAGATATATCCACTTTGTCTTTGGTGAATAATCATTTTCAGTATTGTATGTTGATTTTATAAATCCAAAAAGGAATTCTTTTAAGGACGTTCATGGTTAAATGTTCTTTGGAAAATTATCTTTCGATATTACGACAGAAAAATGGGGGTTACCGTACTCGTTTTTGAGTAATAAGCCGAGAAAAATGGGCAATTTTTGACAAATTCGCGCGCGATTTTTAAGCTTTGATCATTCGGCTGAAATTGATGATAAAGGCATTGTTAAACTGTCCAGTCACACAGAATTTCACACAGACCTGCATTAGACCATTAAAAACAACATAGAATACAAAGTAAAGTCATATGCATTCTTTTGAGCTTTTTTAGAAATGTCTTTCGAAGCGAGCGCACGAAGAAACGATGCAAGGTATAGGGCAAATTTTTAGGAAAAACGTCTATTACATAGTCTCAAAATGATGTCAATTTTATGAATTTTAGATATGTTTCAGCTTTTCTTAGTACCTGTACATTAAGATTAAATTCGGTGTGAGTCACCGTGCTCGTTTGGGAAATATTTAGCTCTGAAGTTAGAAATTTTGATCGCCATCTTGTTTTCTGCGATCAAAATATATTAAAGGAAGGAATTGGTATCATGATCTCACTATTGAACAAGAAAAGTATTTTATTTTATCTTCAACTAACATGATAAATGTTTTAAACATTGCTGAAAACATTGCTGAAAACAAAAATATACAACAACAACAGCGGTTCGGGAATGGTTGAAGGAGGCAATAAGAAAGGTAGAACGTAATTTTTCATGATATTTTCATCATTAATATCGTTTTTTTATAAAATTATAATGATTTTGGAGGGGGTCCACGAACAGGGGTCCATGGACCGGGTCCAGATCGGGGGTCCATGGACCGGGTCCAGGTCAGGGGTCCACAGCCCCGGGGGCCATGTTTTGTAGTCTCCCCTAGAAAACAGTGCACAGAAGGATGTGCGCGAGCAATGCCCAGGAACGTCCTTAAGCATTTACCATCATGATTCTTTATCTATACAACAAGGCATGAAAGACATTAATATTAATATGAAATTCAGAGAAACAAAGTATACTATTAAGCATTTGATTTTGTTGTTTTGTGCTTGTTAACCATAGTTATTTTTTATTAACAGATTATTGTGCTTCTCATTTGCCTAAAGACATAGACTCTATTGGTTCATGGAAAGGTAAATCATATTTACAGTTCTATGCTTCTTCCCATTAAATTAAAGCTATTTTTGTTTACCCACATAGAGCAAGTGCTAAATAAGTTATCAGATCATGCTAGTAGCTTGCAGTGCTCTTCATTTGCATTTAGTTTTGTTAATTGATTTGTTTCTTATGGATGATCATTTATTTTATTACTTATGGAACCATATTCCACATTGAATCAAATTATTATATTATCTTAACGTTTTTTGTTGTATATAAATGTTTGAAGGCCATGTATTGTAAATAACTTGAAGGTCTGCTTTAAGTAATATATAAAATGTGAGCGGGAGACCTTTATGGGGATTTAAAACGGTGAGCCGCAGACGAGTCGTTTTAAACCCCATAAAGGTCGGACGCAAATATTTTATATTACTTATCAAATTAAAACGTTTCCTTGACTATATGTTGCTAAAATAATACACATAAGTTGTATTTGACCAAAGAAAATTCAAGTTAAAGTTGTATGCAAATCAGGACGAATCTCTTGCTGATTTAAAAAGTCGGTCACAGTTGTGGTTTTCTATTGTATTTGGTTCATGAATTATTAATGAATTTGATAAATACTATTATTTTTTGTTATAGCAGAGGAATTTCAAAAGCTAGCATTCCCAGCCTCTGAATTTGTGTTAAATGGACTACTGGACAACAAAAACTTCAATGTGTGGGCTCCAGTTCCAAGAATGATTGAGATTGTTTTCAATAGTGGACGGAATGGCTGGTCTGCTAGTATGATAGATAATTTTAGAAGATTGGCTTGGAGATACTGTATTCTCTATGAAGAAATGTATGGAACTAGCTCATGTGTCATCAATCTGCATAACCTCACACATCTCTCTGATGATGTTCAAAGATTTTCCTCACCAGACAACTACTGGTGCTTTGATTTCGAAAGAGCTGTAAAACGTTATGTGCGTCAATCTACAAACAAAAAATATGTTGAGAAGTCATTTGCAAGAAGAGAAACACAGAGAGAATTTCTACGTTTTTTACAAGACACCAACAGAGTGAATTGTATAAGACCAGAAAAGAACATTAATGTAGATAAAGAAAAGGTTGGTGCCATTTTCTTTAGTTTGTTAGTTTTACTAAGGGTACCCCTGAGTCAAGTTCTACTTTGTTTTCTATGACTTGTATGTGTGTAGGTTAGTATAACTTTGGCATGACATCATTGGTAGACCAGAGAGACCACAGGAAGCCTAAATTTGAAAGTAAACTTTAGTTCACATCATTAATATATCCTCTCAGTCATCAGTGTGATACAGGTCATATGACAAGGTTAAATTCAAATGTATACAATGTACAGAATTAACACTCTTAGAAAATCTACATTACATATTAAATTATTTGGATTGATAATTGGCTTGTTATTCGGGACTAAGTGAAACTGATACTAACCTGTGTAATAAATAATTTGTCTTTCCAGGTTTATGCTTCATCATTAGAAAATGCAAGACGACTCTATTTGGAAAACAAAGATGACTACGAGATATCTAATGGAATTCTTATTGGTGCTCCACATTTTCATCTCCTAACCAATGAAGATAAGAACGCTGTAGAAGACCAAGTGCAATGTAATGTTGAAGCTGTTGAGACATTTAGAAGTGTTTTTATGCCATTGCACTGTAGCCCCAATGGAAAATTGTACAGGAAAGGAGATTGCATCATTGCATTATTTGATGGAAGTGGAGTAATAGCAAAAGTGGAGAATTTTTGCCTTTTAGACATTGAGGGCAAGTGGACATCTCTTGCTATTTTAAACATTTTTGAACCACTTTACGATGATGATGAAAACATTATTAGGCACCCTATAAGTGAAACCATTATTGTTAAAGCTACAGTAAGGAAAATTTCTTTACCAGTGACACAAATTCAAAGACAAATAATGCTATATCCAGATTCACCAAACACATTTGCAGTTGTTGATCCATCAAGGGACATAGTGCCTTTACCTCGTGTAATTGTCCCATTGTATCCAGAAACTGGTGATTTTATTTCTGTGCAAGGTCAAAGTGATGAAATATGGACAGCAAATGTTGTTAATGTTAGCTACAGGCAGAAAACTGTTGATGCATATTTTTTTATTAAACACAATAATTTCCTTTCAAACCAGCTATGGATAAAGGAGAAACCAACCAGAAAGCAAGTTATTCATTGGAATAGTATTTTGGCAATACTCGAGGGTGAATGGCATGGAACATATTGGAAGCAAAAATAAACACTAAGGGTAACCTACCATGATAATTAATTAGGTGCATGATAATTATAAAACTTTACAGTCAAACTACCTGAACTGTGAACACATACCGATGATTAATGAATTCATTATTCGATTATTGATTTCATAAGAATGCATTAATGAAATGAAGAATCGAATATTCAAAGCAAGAATGATTGAAAGTTAATTTCAATAATATCACAATACCTTCCTTTCGTGTTTAATG
Organism: Diadumene lineata; assembly: GCA_918843875.1. Lineage (NCBI taxonomy): Eukaryota > Metazoa > Cnidaria > Anthozoa > Actiniaria > Diadumenidae > Diadumene > Diadumene lineata. Next base: position 13,126,412 of record OU974074.1, on the reverse strand, counting down.
GGTATTGTGATATAATTGAAATTAACTTTCTGTAATGTAATGCTCAGAATAGTATTAATTGTTTTACAATCCAGAGTTGTTTACCTTGTAATACAGATATGGTTATTTAGATTGTGGGATTAGTATTTCAGACAATCCAAATTTGGTTACCTGCTAATCCAGATTTGTTTTTTTGGTGGCTGGATTTCACAAGATCCATGTTTGGTATTTTAAATAATCCAAATTTGGTTACCTGGTAATCCAGATTTGGTTATTTTTATGCCTGGATTTCACAAGATCCATGTTTGGTATTTTAAACAATCCATATTTGGTTACCTGGTAATCCAGATTTGGTTCTCAATTAAGCTGGATTTTGTATGATCCATGTTTGGTATTTTAAACAATCCAAATTTGGTTACCTGGTAATCCAGATTTGGTTATTTTTATGCCTGGATTTCACAAGATCCATGTTTGGTATTTTAAACAATCCATATTTGGTTGCCTGGTAATCCAGATTTGGTTATTTTGATGGCTGGATTTCACAAGATCCATGTTTGGTATTTTAAACAATCCAAATTTGGTTACCTCGTAATCCAGATTTGGTTCTCAATTTAGCTGGATTTTGTATGATCCATGTTTGGTATTTCAGACAATCCATATTTGGTTACCTCGTAATCCAGATTTGGTTATTTTTATGGCTGGATTACACAAGATCCATGTTTGGTATTTCAAACAATCCAGATTTGGTTACCTCGTAATCCAGATTTGGTTCTCAATTAAGCTGGATTTTGTATGATCCATGTTTGGTATTTTAAACAATCCAAATTTGGTTACCTGGTAATCCAGATTTGGTTATTTTTATGCCTGGATTTCACAAGATCCATGTTTGGTATTTTAAACAATCCATATTTGGTTGCCTGGTAATCCAGATTTGGTTATTTTTATGGCTGGATTTCACAAGATCCATGTTTGGTATTTTAAACAATCCAAATTTGGTTACCTGCTAATCCAGATTTGGTTATTTTTATGGCTGGATTTCACAAGATCCATGTTTGGTATTTTAAACAATCCAAATTTGGTTACCTGGTAATCCAGATTTGGTTATTTTGATGGCTGGATTTCACAAGATCCATGTTTGGTATTTCAGACAATCCATATTTGGTTACCTGGTAATCCAGATGTGGTTATTTTTATGGCTGGATTTCACAAGATCCATGTTTGGTATTTCAGACAATCCATATTTGGTTACCTGGTAATCCAGATTTGGTTATTTTTATGGCTGGGTTACACAAGATCCATGTTTGGTATTTCAAACAATCCAAATTTGGTTACCTGGTAATCCAGATTTGGTTATTTTGATGGCTGGATTTCACAAGATCCATATTTGGTATTTTATACAATCCAAATTTGGTTACCTGGCAATCCAGATTTGGTTATTTTGATGGCTGGATTTTTAGGTATCCATGTTTGGTATTTCAAACAATCCAGACTTGGTTACCTGGTAATCCAGATTTGGTTATTTTGATGGCTGGATTTTACAGGATCCATGTTTGGTATTTCAAACAATCCAGATTTGGTTACCTAGTAATCCAGATTTGGTTATTTTGATGGCTGGATTTCACAAGATCCATGTTTGGTATTTCAAGCAATCCAGACTTGGTTACCTGGTAATCCAGATTTGGTTGTTTTGATGGCTGGATTTCACAAGATCCATGTTTGGTATTTTAAACAATCCAGATTTGGTTACCTGGTAATCCAGATTTGGTTATTTTTATGGCTGGATTTCACAAGATCCATGTTTGGTATTTTAAACAGTCCAAATTTGGTTACCTGGTAATCCAGATTTGGTTATTTTGATGGCTGGATTACACAAGATCCATGTTTGGTATTTCAGACAATCCAAATTTGGTTACCTGGTAATCCAGATTTGGTTATTTTGATGGCTGGATTTCACAAGATCCATATTTGGTATTTTATACAATCCAAATTTGGTTACCTGGCAATCCAGATTTGGTTATTTTGATGGCTGGATTTTTAGGTATCCATGTTTGGTATTTCAAACAATCCAGACTTGGTTACCTGGTAATCCAGATTTGGTTATTTTGATGGCTGGATTTTACAAGATCCATGTTTGGTATTTCAAACAATCCAGATTTGGTTACCTAGTAATCCAGATTTGGTTATTTTGATGGCTGGATTTCACAAGATCCATGTTTGGTATTTCAAGCAATCCAGACTTGGTTACCTGGTAATCCAGATTTGGTTGTTTTGATGGCTGGATTTCACAAGATCCATGTTTGGTATTTTAAACAATCCAGATTTGGTTACCTGGTAATCCAGATTTGGTTATTTTTATGGCTGGATTTCACAAGATCCATGTTTGGTATTTTAAACAGTCCAAATTTGGTTACCTGGTAATCCAGATTTGGTTATTTTGATGGCTGGATTACACAAGATCCATGTTTGGTATTTCAGACAATCCAAATTTGGTTACCTGGTAATCCAGATTTGGTTATTTTGATGGCTGGATTTCACAAGATCCATATTTGGTATTTTATACAATCCAAATTTGGTTACCTGGCAATCCAGATTTGGTTATTTTGATGGCTGGATTTTTAGGTATCCATGTTTGGTATTTCAAACAATCCAGACTTGGTTACCTGGTAATCCAGATTTGGTTATTTTGATGGCTGGATTTTACAAGATCCATGTTTGGTATTTCAAACAATCCAGATTTGGTTACCTGGTAATCCAGATTTGGTTATTTTGATGGCTGGATTTTACAAGATCCATGTTTGGTATTTCAAACAATCCAGATTTGGTTACCTAGTAATCCAGATTTGGTTATTTTGATGGCTGGATTTCACAAGATCCATGTTTGGTATTTCAAGCAATCCAGACTTGGTTACCTGGTAATCCAGATTTGGTTGTTTTGATCGCTGGATTTCACAAGATCCATGTTTGGTATTTTAAACAATCCAGATTTGGTTACCTGGCAATCCAGATTTGGTTATTTTGATGGCTGGATTTTTAGGTATCCATGTTTGGTATTTCAAACAATCCAGACTTGGTTACCTGGTAATCCAGATTTGGTTATTTTGATGGCTGGATTTTACAAGATCCATGTTTGGTATTTCAAACAATCCAGATTTGGTTACCTAGTAATCCAGATTTGGTTATTTTGATCGCTGGATTTCACAAGATCCATGTTTGGTATTTTAAACAATCCAGATTTGGTTACCTGGTAATCCAGATTTGGTTATTTTGATGGCTGGATTTCACAGGATCCATGTTTGGTATTTCAGACAATCCATATTTGGTTACCTGGTAATCCAGATTTGGTTCTCAATTTAGCTGGATTTTTAATAATCCAGATTTGGTATTCTAAATACAACAGATATGGGTATAAGGTAATCCAGGGGAGTTTTCTAGGTTTTCCAGTTTAAGAATGGAAATCCTGAAAACCAGAAATGGTTCTTGTCTGGCTATTGTTTCCCATCAGTTCAAAACCAGATAATAACCAGGTTTGGATATTTTTGACAGCATGGATTTCAAATAAACCAGGTAAAAACCATTCCAAAACAGACTTGGTTTTTCAAAATTTTTTCCTGTGTAATTCAATGTTCCTTTTCATTTTCTAGTTACATTTCACTAAACCTCTTTCAAAGGAGTTCGACGATCTCTCGAGCCAAGTCCGAGTCCGAGTCAAATCCGAGTCCGAGTCAAATGCCCGAGTCAAAAAAAAACATGTTAAACGAACCGTAATTACTCGGCCACAAAAGACGGCAAACACAGCTAAAATCGCTTTTAGATCGACAAATAGTACACATATTCGAGTACTGCAACGAACAAACATTGTTTTGTGTCGATGTTATTGATAAAAAGTGGTCAAAATAATCAATTTGAAGAGGCTAGTAAACAAGCAATTACTCGACGCAAATGATCAACTCAGCAGTAACCACAGGAAGCCCAATCGAAGTAACACGAAAGCTTGGAAAAAAAGATGAAAATAAATAAATAAATAAACTAAAACGGTAAAACAGAAGTCCGCTGACCAAAGATATTGACTCGGGCATTTGACTCGGACTCGGACTTGACTCGGACTCGGACTTGACTCGGAAAAAAGAATCACTCCCTTTCAAACAAGACTGCAAAATCACTCTAGTTTCCACATGTGAAAACTCTGTCCAATCCCAGGAAAGTGGATGTGGAAACAAAAACCTTTGTGGTCATGTTTGAAATAAAAGTAGTCCTAGTCTTTACTAGTGCATAAATGCATGTTCACTATGAAGTCAATGGAATAATTTGCACATAAGAACAGAGAGTTTTGATCGAGATACTTATGTCTATGTGGTTTCTAAGGTAGCTCAGAGTGCTTGGTGGTATTACTGATAGTGGAGCAAATGCAGGAAAAGCATGAAAAAAATACTAACAAATAGTAGAGTCGTTTTCATTGCACCATGAAACGAAGATGACTAATTAATTCGTGGCAGTGTGTGATAGTTTGTATTAAACACCAGGAGATCTGAATAAAGAAAAAAAAGAATGTGATTTATTCATTCCCTTATTGTTTTTACATTTTTTCTGTGTGACAAGAACAACTTAAGATAATGGTTGTCTATGGTTCATTAGACTAGATCTAATACTAGCTATCACCAACAGGTACTACGTATTAGTTTCACAGGGCAATGAAAATGATTTTAACCATTTAGTCACTATTTGTCTCTATAATTCAACCAGAACCCAATCCCCAAACAAAAGAAATAGTGTTGTTTTGGTTAAATTCTTAGTGACAAAAATTTACTAAATAGCCACAATTTGTTAATATTTAGTTTGTTTATTTCGTGGTTTTCTTGCATTTGCTCTGTCATTTGCGACAAAGGAAAATTTTTAAGCCCCGGCACTACTTAACGTGCCGCTTAAGAACACCTAGCACCGTGAAGATTAGGGTGGGAAATCAAAATGTGGTTGTATAAATTAGAATAAATTATTATTTAGACATGCGAAAAAAAATTTAAAATTAAAAAAAAGGACACAGTAAAATGAGTCTGATGAAGTGAGTAAATTTTTTTATTTTACAAAAAACGTTACAATAAAAGTAAACGAGCAAAAAAAAATGGTGGATTATGTTTTATTTGTGTTAGGAACATAAAATAAATAATAAATGAATTAACAGAGTTCATTTCTAAATTCTTTAGCACAAGAATTTGGACCTCTAATTTTTCTATGCATCAGGAATGCTTTTCGTGGATTTTGCTCTGGACTTCCAAACCATTCCTTAGTTTCGAGGACTCTAAAATGATAATTTGCGTGATGACTACCATGTGAAACTATAGATGATTTTTCGATCGTTCTTCCACCTTCAATCTCAGGAATAAAAGCATATTTGGATTGTAAATACTTATAAAAGTCATCTATACAAAAGTCAGGATCATATTTGTAAAACAAAGGTCCGACGAACACATCACACAATTCACTTGTTAACTGATGTAGATACAGTTTCTTGCTCAAGTTTTTATCAACTTGATTTTGATCTTCCATCAGATGCAATGTTTTCTCAATGCTGTTGTCACTGAAGAGCTCTTGAAGAAAGTTCATCGTCATATTTTTCAAATTGAAATACTCTTCATTTTCAGGCTTTACGTTGATTTCGTATTTTGAAAAATGTTCAAACGCGAGGATCAGTTTTGAACAGGGTAGGTTGTTCTGTACAAAAGTACAAGTCCTGGAAAAGTTATTTTCCCAAAAGGGTTCGTCAGCCTTCCAATCAATAGATTCTTCACACGTTGGATTTCGATACAAAACTCGTTGAATATCTTCTAACCACAAGTTGTGCGCAATGGTTTCGCAGCACTTGTAGAATAGAGATGAGAAAAAACACTCCAATTCCTTCAATTTTTCATTGATTACAGTTGACGTTGGTTGACTTTGTAAATTCATGTTGAACATACTACGGTCAGTTCTGAATGACTATAACGAACAATTCGTCAGTCGTATTAAAAGTTCAATGATAAAAGAACGATAGAAGTACTATTTGTACTGTAAGTTCAGAATAATCCGTTTTTGGGTATGAGATTCAGCTGATGTTGTAGAATCTCCTTCTTGACAAGGTTGAAGTAATATTCATATGCTAGAATAGCATCTGGTGTTGGTGCTCGAAATCTTTCTGTCACCCCATCTTCCATGAGACGAAAGTCCCACTCTTTTGGCCAAGTGAACTCAGGTTTCATTCCTATTCTTTCTATTGTAACCTTGTGGACTCTCTCTCCTTCTTTCGATTCTAGTGTTGCTTTTTCAGTCTGTTTAAACACTGCTGATGTAGGAATCAAACCGTTTTCAACGATTTGTGCTCTTGATTTTTCATGATTCGTTTCATTTTTTTCAGTTTCTGTTGAATTTACAAACAATTTTTTCTCCTCTTTGTTTTCATTGAGCCAACACAAACTCAGTTCACCCTTATCTTGGTTTACTTCTAAACGAAACATCTTGTCAACTGGTGAAAATACTACTGAGAACAGATGTTAAAACCTTTAATACCGCAGGTCAACATACAAGAGGGTGTCAATGGGGTATGCTTGTAGTCAGTAAACAGTTAAAAAATCGCTAATTAGTCAGTAAACAGTTAAAAAAAGCCTTAGTCAGTAAAATGATATTTTGTTGCATTGTTTCCATGGTAACCAAATATAAAATACATTTCTGCCATAACAAAGAAATCAAATGCATGATTCATACCTTCTATATGATAATTTCTATCATGTGACTCACAAGTCAAGTCTAACAATCGCACGAATTTGCCTCCCAGTTCGAGTTCGAATAACTTGCTCAGCATTTTGGCCTTGACTTTCGTCATCAGATAACTCAGTGGAATCAGACAATGACTCATCAGAATCAGATTCATATTCATCTGGGATGTCAGCAGTACTGAGGCTTAAGGGGTTATCTTCAAGGTCGACACTGTATGCAGACAGAGGCAAAGTTCCAGCAGAGAACTTGGTTGTTTGCTGCCTCACTGTCAGTTGCCTAACACATTTTCCATGGTCACATGCCCATTCTCGCATCTTTGCAATATCTTGCTTGTTCATTTCAGCAACGGGTAAAGGCTTTAATTTAGGAATATCTGCTAAACTCATGGCAATTTTTGGAACAGGGTAGTAGGATTTGTTGTGTGTAAAGTATTTGACAGACCACCTGCTGATTCTTTTAAGTGATTCTTTTATAACTCTACCAAAATCTCTGCAATAGTCAAGTGTAGTAGGAGCTGGGTGTTTAATCTTGGTAGTTGCATGGAGATTCTCTACAACTAACGTCAAAAGGGACTGGAGATTTGTTGCTTCAACAGAATCTGGTCTTTGGATTTCTTGGATTTCTTTAAGTCGGGAAATACTGCTAAGCATCAACTCACATGAGAGTATGGTCTTGTTGGCCACTGTACCTTCAGGCCCATTGGTGATTTTGTTTCTTCCCATCTGCTGTTGAACATCAATTACGCAATTTCTAAGATATGTGGTCACATTTCGAAGGCACAGGATGGCATTTTCTAGCGAAGTATCTTGCCCTTTTTTCCCTTTTAGGTGAATCCCAAAGTTACTATACATGTTTCCAAGGTGCCTTAGAAATTCAACAGTACTATCTAGAGGGATCACCATCTTGACACAGCCAGTTGCTGCATCTGTGACAAACTGTGTTCTCCCCTCGCAGCAAATTCCAAAAGGCTGGGAAAATTCTGCAAGCAATGCACTGCCATCATTGGTCCCCGGTTGGCCTTTGCCAGCATGTACTGACAAACCATTCGAATCTTTTTTCCATATCTGTCTGCTTGTTGTATCTGTAAAATATATAACACCCTCAGAATCTGCAGTGGCACATGCAATGTTCATTCTATTAGCTTCAGGCTGTCCGCTGTTCAGCACATTAGAGATATCATGGCTAGCCAGGTCTATCTTGTAGATTCCACTTAATTCGCCACTAGCAGTGAATAAAACAGTGTTATTTGCTGAAGATAAACACATTGAACTTACATTATCAATTGAGGCTGGATAATGGCACAAATCCGTGACTGTGCTTTGAATGCCGACACCATCAAAGGCAAGGGAGACTTGGTGAAATCGCTTCTTTCCATCATCTGCGACCAACAGCATATCTTGGCTAAGAGGACATATGGCAACTGGATCAACGAAAGAGTCGCATATGACCTTGTCATCGTTGTTTTTATATTTGGTGGCCCTCAGAAAATCTAGATGGTCTTTCAATCGTTCTTTTAAAGTTGCAACAGTGCCATCAGTTGAAAGACCAAAGTCTCTAAGTTTCGACTGTACATCCTCTTTCTTCTTAAAGGAACTTATTTTAAGCTTCACTATTTTTTCCATTGCAGTATAGTGAATATGCTTTTTCTTTCGTTCCAAGCAATAGGCAACACCACCAGCATATGCTAAAGTTTTGGCACCTTCCAAATTTTCAACAAGGACTTCTACATCTGCTGGAGAATGGAGGCGCACTTGTAAAAGCTTGCTTGTTTCTTTCATTGGATCATAGTCTATAACAAGAAGAGTTCCAAATGCTCCACAGACTACATAAACTGGGTGAGGATACATGCCAGGGCGGTTACTTCTCCACATTCGGTACTTTTCTGGAACTAAAGTGTAGACAGCTAGCTTTATTGATGTGAGAAGCTCCAGAAGCTCAGGCGTCGTTAATAAAATTATTGGTTCCACAGCCATTCGGTCTTTGTTCCTAACAGACTCTTCTGTCAAAAGTTTTTTCAATTTCACTCGTAACTCAGGTTCACTCTCCCTTCTAAGGTTGTACAAAACTGCAAGAGTAGACCTTGCACCATTAAACCATAAAATCCAATTTGACCAACTACACTTTAAACTTTTGCCCACATGCACAATATCAGGCATAGCAACAAGAAGATGCAAGTCTGGAGGTGCACGTTCATTGATTACATCGTAATGAAGTTGAGTAAGTGCTTGCTTATTACTTTCCTCACAATCAGTTGTAACAACAACAACGGCCACTTTTTCACACTTCAATCCTCTATCCAGACATTTTTTGCAAGCACGTAATGCAGGGATGTGTGAAGTCTGTCCTTGTATTTCACATGCCTGACATACCTTTTTAATGGACCAGCACAAGTCACAGTGTGCAAAACAGTATTCTTGTCCCAAATCAGCTGCTCGAAGAATAAGGTTGTTAGTCTTTGCAGAGTGGCAGCAATTACGGCATATTTGCACAGTTCGTATCCTTTCGACAATAGTGTTTTTCACCTGTACTCCGGTTTTTGACTTCGTTTCATAGTCCACAGCAACAGGCATGGAATTTTTCATATCCATCGATGTAAGTATGTAAGGTACAGCTTCAGTGACAAAATCAGCCTTCAATTCATCGGGAGACATATTTGGGTGATCTTTGACAAAGGTGAGGTCAACAGGGTTCTTTAACCCCACACAAACTTTCAAATGATCATCAAACTGAATTCCCGGTTTTAGTGCCGTGCCGTCTATTGCAATCGCACAAGTTACAGTTTTTATATGACTTGTGCTGATTATGGGCAATGAGGGAGATGGGCCTTCAAATACGATAGCCAGAAAGGCTTCTAAAAGATCTTTTATAACACCGGTATATGGGGTGTACCCTGACTGAATTTTTCGCAGTGCATTGTCGGACGGCCCCCCAAGATTTGCATCCGAAAATGTGAAATTTTTCACTCCACCTTTTCCACTCCCATGATGACATGGACCTCGTACAAATTTTGTAGTTTTCGCTCCTCCAAGGTACTTAACACTTTGGAAAAACTCTAATACCTCTAAATCCCACTTAAAGTCATTTTTCTTAGACCAATCTATGAGCCCATAAGTCACAGCGTTGTCAATGAATTTGTAGAAAAAGCATTCTTTTGGCATTTTACCCCTTTGGATAAGATCGTTGATTTTCTCAGCTAGTGGATCCATTGTACCATATGAACTGAAATAAATGAACATTGAAATAAATAACTGAAAAAACCTTTCGAACCTTCCAGGCGCGCACTTTTGAAAAAACATTTGCAGAAAATATGTATTAACTTAGTTAGGTTATGCCATACAAAAATTTCAATAAGTTCATAACATGCCAATGCCGAGATGCTGAGAATATAGCATGATTGCCTAGTGGTTATTGCGCGTAATTCTGAAGAGCTCCAAGTCTAAAAAATAATCACATCATTTGAAACTAAACATACCAAGGAAAAATGATTAAATCACGATCTTCCTCTGACTCCTCTTGTCCAATGATATCAAAACCTTCGTCGTCTGATCCATCCCAACTAAAATTTTGTTCACTTATTTCAGTCCCATAATTAATATTTGGTTCAATTGCATCACGACCCATTTCAGATAAAGCTATATCATCAAAGCTGAAAGTAAATGATGTAGTATATGTATCACAGACATCAATTTAACTAGAAAAAAATTGCAAGTCATTTTCGCAGCATTTATTTTTTATTTATTTCTTTATAATTAAAATATTATAAACGTAGAGATTAACTTTGTGATTAGAGACATAACTGTGATGCAAACCTACACATCATCTATATCAATATTGATTATATCTTCTTGAATCTTTTCTTGAGGGGTGCTATCACATGCAGCTGGCTCTCTCATCTGACTCATGTCAAGGAATACAGAATCAATTTTTCTGCAGCTTGAAGCTATTTTTCTTAGTTTCTCCTTCTTTTCTTGGCATTTCATAAAGTGATCTACAATACAAGTACATCCACTGTTAAAATATATACCCAATAAATCAATTATTCAAAGAAATCTGAAGCACAATCAAATTTCATTAAAAAGTACATATTTTACATACTGCTTTTAAAATGGTTCACTTTCCCAGAAACAGAGCGATCCCCACAAATAGTCTTTGACTCTTTGCACAATCCACATTTTACATGAAGCTCATCTACTGCACTACTGCCAGCTAATTTCTGCAATTCTAAAATACAATAAAAGGTTAAGTAAAAAGCTATAAAATAGTTTTCAAAATTGACTTAATTGTATCTAAACATCATTGTTTGACCATTGTTATGTCATAAACTCATACTAAGATACTGATATTTTTACATATCTCATATCTTTTAACATACCATCATTTAGTTCTTTCAGTTCTTTCTCCTGGCGCTCATTTCTTTTTATTTCTTCAGCATTTCTAATTTTTAATTTTATGGTCTTATCTTCGGCAGCCTCAATTTTTCTTTTTCTTTTTACTGATGACGAACACTCCTGTCTGACCTGCCTATTCTTAAGCGGTTTTGATGAGTTTTGAGGCAATGATTCAACACAATTCCTCAGATTGCCACTGAGAGTATGAGTAGACGATAGCTTTTCCACAACATGAACTACAATTGAAACAACTTAGATTTAGATTTAAACTACACTTGATTAAAATTTCCCGGGGGGAATAGTTGGGGTATATTCTAACTGATATGTTATAAAATGACACTTAAAAATAAAATAGAATACACACCATTTAGTTGACTTGATTCTGGATTGTTTAGAATGAATGGGCGTTCGATTTCCCATTGCTCCTGGGTGTATATTGCATAATTCTGTGGATCTCCAGAAGATCCAACGGAACGGACCAGGCGAAAAAGTTTTAATTCAAAGCTAGGGATCCCAAGATCCTTACACTTATTCTTGATTCCGGCGAAGTTCTCCACGTGTTTCTTAAACTCTTGTAGGCTCGTAAGTTCGTCCTTGTAAGACACATGAGTTCTAAAACGTTCTACAACGGAGGCATTTTTGTAAAACGTTATAACAGCATTTATACATGCCATCTTTTCACCATCGCTCCACCACGCTTTGAGACACCGAGCACAAACATTGCAGGCTCATAAAACCCATAATTTTTCGCGTGTCACGCTTCAATAACATTGGCATTTATCTTGTCACACATGACTCAAACATCGCTAAAGGCATCGAAAACCGGGTCGAAAACAAAGAAAAACTTCCAAAATATAAATTTTATGTTTACTAAAACAAGAAATTGATATCAATTACATAAAAAGCAACCATTTAGTGATGATTTTACACCATAATTGATTATGACAAAGTCAAATACGTTAAAAACTGGGCGCTATTTTATACGGTAAGCAATTAAATTTTCGTTAGTTATACGCTTACGACTAAGAAAAAATAGCCTTATACGCTAGTCAGTTAACCCCATTGACACCCTCATACAACAGACTTGGATATGTAATACCGCAGACCATAGTACAGCAGGTTCAAATTCTAGTGTACATTAGAACTGCAGGCTCGTATTGGTTATAAAAACGTTCACAGACATATTTTCCCCACTTACTCTATACCTGATCGTAGTGAAGTCGCTGTAAACATGGAACGTTTGACAATTGTACGTCAACCCACAACTTCTGCTGAAAACTTGAACAAGTATGAAATTCTTGAAACGGGTGAACAATTTTCCAGTTTCATCAGTAACATGGCATCTGCATTTGCCGAATATGTAAGAGATCAAGAACTAAATAACTTCGTTTCTTCATGGCTGGCCGACGCCCAGTCACAAGAACCTATGACTGAACTACATTTTGATATTCCAACATACGAAGAAAGCATTCCAGAATTAAAACCCGAACTCACACCAAGACAAGGGATCATCGAAAAACTGTTACTTAGAGCATTTGCTAATTCAAAGTCATTCATATGGGCATTATCCGATATAAGTAGAGAGCGGTGTGAAGGATGTGAGATTGACGACCCATCACAGTTTCATCATGACTGTATGATGCTAGATCCACAGACCATCGTATGGAGATATAGCATCGACGCTTTGGATAGAGTAGATGAAGATGAAGTTATGACGCTGTTTAAGAGATATACAGATCAAGAGTTAGATACCCCGTTAAACGGGCTTGAACTGTTGCGCTATGAATGTAAAGACAGTAGAAAGGAAATATTAAGTAGAAAAAGAGATGAATTTGACGACATCGCTACTGAGGTGTATCGTAATTATATAAACGGCTATGGCAATTAACTTTGTAAAAAAAAACAATTTTCTCTGATAAATGTATATTCTTTTTTCTTTTTTTAAATAAACTATGCTTTTGATTATACCCATGTCTCCCTGCTTATTATAACAACCTATATTTTATTTCATATTTTTATCTAATCAATATATAAATATATACGAATGCATTTTCAATTTTATGTTCATTTTTAAACTGTCTGTTCACGATGACACTTATTCCTTTCAAAACCCCTACTAGTATTATGATTTCTGGACCTTCCCAGAGTGGTAAAACTGTACTCACAAAAAGAATACTTATGAACAGACAAGAAATGTTTGATCAAGGAATTGGTAAAATTGTGTACTGTTACGGTGCCTATCAGCCTGGTTTTACACAGCTACAAAATGATATTGGAAATATAAATTTTATCGAAGGTTTTCCAGAAGATGTGTTGGAATATTTTCAAGGAGAACATGGTATCTTGATAATTGATGATCTTATGGATTCCTGCTCAAATGATCAGCGTATGTCAGATCTCCTGACTAAACATTCCCACCACAAGAACATCACAGTCATTTATATTGTGCAAAATTTATTTCCGCGCGGAAAGTTTTCCCGTACAATTTCTCTCAATTGTCATTATATTTTAACGTTCAAAAATTGTCGTGATTCTCTTGGAATTTCTACACTTATACAACAAGCTTTTTGTAGTAAAAATGACAGAGATTACGCTATGGAAAGTTTTCAAGATGCAACAAATAAATTATATGGTTATCTGCTGTTCGACTTACATCCATCTTCACCATCAAACTTGAGACTGCGTACAAACATCTTTCCTCAAGAACGTCATACAGTTTACATAAAAAAGATATAAAAGTCAAAACAAGTAAATTTTGTTTTTCATTTGTATGAAAATGTCAGACCGTGTAAAGCGTAATATTGATTTTCTGACAGTACTAGCAAAGTGTAACAAAAATCAACGCAAAGCTTTACTCGAACATTGTGACAAAGACTTGATCCTGACGTTATCTGAAATCGCAATCAACGTACTTAAAGGCATAGTCAACCTAACAGCAGCACAGAAGGCTAAACTTCGAAGGTATAGAAAACAGCTCAGGGTGTTAGCTGACAGACAGTTACCTCTTAAACATAAAAAGAAGCACCTATTACAAGGTGGTGGATCAATACTGTTAACGTTACTTCCACCGGTTATTTCAGCACTACAAGAGATATTTTCTTCTAAAAAATCATGAAGTTTACAAGACGTATGGTTTTGATACCAGAAGGATTACTGGATACGTTAGAACGGAAAGAGAACATACAAACTACACCCGTAACAAAATCTATCATACGAATAGATCAAAAAATGGATGATATATTAGAAGATAAAAGTTCAGCACCAGATGATAAAGTAGCACAATACAATCAAAATTTACAGCGCTACCTCGAAGTCCATGAGAAAAACAGAGCATTTGTTCCTACAGTTAAAATACAGCAGGAGACTCCAACACTAACAAATGAATCTAGTTCTGAAATTCCGCAAGACAGTAGTTCTGAGGATCTCTCTACAAAACAACACTTGTCAGAGGAAGAAATATTAGGTTCTGTTCCTAAAACATCAAAGACTTTAGCAAAAGCTATGATCACTCGTTTGAAAGCAAACAGAGAACATATTACATGGAATGATAAAGGTGAAATTACGATAAATGGTCATAAAATCCCAGGATCAAACATTATTGATTTAATAAATGATCAACTAAGAGCTAGAAAAAACTTTGATCCTACCGGCTGGGAAACATTTACTGAGTCATTGAATAAGATTAACATGCCCAAGTACTTGATGCGAAACGAACGACGAAAAAGTCATATTTCACAAGTACAAACTGATTCTCCAGCATCTGCAGCTACACCGTCAACAGAAAAATTCTCTTTTCCACCAACACCGCCAACCACGCCAAGAACATCAAAGATTCCTACATTCAAACGCACAAGAACAGCGAAACGTTTCTCCGATAACTGGATCCGATATTAGAACAATAACATAACTGTATATGTTTTATTGAGTAATAAAGACACTTGAGTATACAACAACTTGTTTTTTTTTTATTGAACTACATTTAATTAGTCTTGTTTTTCATACGCGTCAATGCTATTTGACTTCGTTTTATTCTTTTTTTACTGTTTGAAAAAACTAACAATCTACGAACAAAATGACTTACACGTTGATCATTCACTCTTAAACTATCGCTAAACGATTTTACTATTTCTAACAACGATTTTCCATGGATTCGATTCAATATAAAATACACACAAAACTGTCCACACATACTTGACGATAAACTTTGTAAACATCGATGATTATAAGTCCACTTTCTAGAATGACTTTTTAAAAAAGTTTTAAATGCTTCTTGATAAAAGGATGGTGCATTTCCGTAAGAATCAAAAAATTCGGCTCTTTCTCTGTTAGGGAAGTACATAGCCAACCAATGCGAACCTTTTTCTGTTTGAGGATCTGTATTCACAATCAGTCCACAAGGATAACTTTCAATTACTTTAGGCAGGGTATCAGAAGCATAAACACCACAGAATTTATCACGACTTCTTGAATCTTGTTCTATCGCTTGAATGAGATCTAAAGTATTCATGCTGTATAGTCAAACAATACCTCTCTCTCCCTCGTAATCTCAAGAACACTGTCTGATTCACCAATACAGTAAAGATTTATAGCTTCTGTCAAGGCTGTGCTGAACACAATTTCTAGCGAAAGATTTCCTCTTTGTTTGAGAGCCATGTATTCTGAAGCATCACAACCGTCAGCTCTCAGATCAAATACAAAAAACCCAAAACCAGCTATGAAGTCTTTAACTTGGATGTTATTTCCCAAATCGTTATTGTACTTTCCTGTGGCTGTGAATAGCGTTTGATAACTCTCTAGATATTTCTTATTACTACCAGTGAGTTTCAGTTTTAACGGTTTTGAAGGTGTTTGTTCTCCATCCACGTAGACACCGATTGAAGAGATACCGAAAAGTTCCATGTTAAATGGATTCCTTGTTAGACTTCCATTACTAGCAGAGGACTTGTTCATAAACACTATGAGACGATTGGGAATCTGTCCGTTAAAGATATTATCTTTTACTAGTGAAAGAGTTGTTCCTGGAATGGTGAAGGTTTTAGTAACTGTTCTTGGTACTTCATAAAGAGCAGCGGTTGTCTTGAGGGCGTTTTCATGAGCAAGAATAACATGGTTTGCAATCTTGACCTTTCTTACTTTCAGTTTCGCCGATGTAAAATCTATTTTATACTCTTTCCCTGTTTCACCGGACATTAAAAAGTATTCTGGTGCATTTGGGATGAGTTTGATTTTTAGATCAACAAAACTCAAGAGAAATTTACGAACCATGAAAATGTCACATAGTAATGGACCAACAAGTTCAAACTCTTTACTATTGTTGATAAGTTTGTTTCTTATTTTCAATCCGGCGTTTTTACCATCATCGGCTACCTTGGTATCCTCAAAAGCACCAGCTGTATCACTGTACCACATCGCTGTCTGTAGCTGAGACTTTTTAGCACCCATTCCATAACTTAAAACAGTCTTACAATAGCTTTCTGGACTGTAAGTATTTGTTGAGCTGGAGACTAGCGTAGATCCTACATAAACTTCTATTTGCTTCCATAGAGCATGTAATAAATTGTTAACAGGACCAACTTTTTCATTGTCATCGAGATCCGTTCCATCCTTGTGTTTGATACGTGCTGATATCAATAAATTTATATACCCCAAATCTACATAGCTTTCATCACCAACGATGTTAAATTCGATTGGAGTATCACCAGTGACAGTAGATATAGGTTGATATTCAATATCGGTCTTTTTGACAATACTACTCTGTGTGGGACTTATCGTAAATAAATCGAGTTCTTCAACCATACATTCCTGTGAACGGGGATGAATCAAAGCCATGTTGACGTACAGTTGATTTTAAGATCCAAAGATATCTTGAAATGTTCGCGGTTTGACAGCTTTCGATGATCTGACTGACTTTGTTATTTTTCTTCGTTTTATAGTCGACGTCTTCGATTTGGACCGCTTTCTCTTGTTACGTCTATTTCCCGATCCTGTCTGATTGTTGAGCGCATTGATGACTTGGTTAGTTGCAGCTCGTTTTAAACTACCGCTTGTTTCTTTAATCCTATTTCGAATCGAATTTCCAAAATCAGCTCCTTCAGAAACATCTGTAAGTACATTTGCACCTGTCTTAAGGGCAGCTCTTCCTAGGTTTTTCGAGGCACTTGATAAAAACGGTAAGGCTCTTTTAAATATACTACCCAATATACGACCAATTCCTCTTCCTCTCTGACCTCCATAACCACGTTGAAATAGCTTTCCACTAAAATATGCACCTCTGCCTTTTTGACCCTGCGTTGAATAATATTGTCTGTAAAGCTCAGTTGATGGAATGTGTTTTGAAGTCATGATTTTTTTTACACCAGATAAGATAACTGTCTCTTTCGGAAGTGCAAGTTCACTATAGTACGACCTCTTTTGAACTGAACTTTACGAGCTGCACTGTCCAATATATCTATTCTGATATTCTGAATTTCAGAGAGAGAAATAGGAAAATATGTAGGCACATCGAATGAGTTATAGATGGTGTCACCATATTTCCCGGTCGCCGGTAGAACTTTGAGTAGTTTGGCCTTGGTATCACCCACAAATTGATAATCAAGAATGCTAGCGTATATATACAAACACTCGATTCCACCGTTGATATCGCATACATACGGACCGGTTTTCTTGGATGATATAGTGATATCTTTACCCCCGAAACCCAGCATTTGTGATAATTGTTTGTAAAGAACTAACTTGTAACCACTTTTTACATCAACTTGAACTTGTTCAGATATCTCATTGTATGTCAGTTTGATGTTTTCTCCCAACCTTTCTTTCATTTTTTTGTTGATAGCATTAATTAGGATTTGCATTGTACTGTAGTTTCCAGGTTGAATGTGTACAGAATCGGGAATTTTATCAGGACCTATGTATTCAATACGCGATATTTCATCAGGTACATTATAATATGTTTTTGACCAGATGATACTTTGTAACCCCACTTCATATTCTCCGTTTAACAGTATTCTTTCAGGCAACTGTACAGTATAACTTGTCAATGTATTATCTTTATACAAATCAAGGGAAGCATTGGAGGGTAGGAGAACGAAAAAATGTCCGTCTGTCATCTTGAAGAGATAACTAAAACTAGAACAACAATTTGAAAAAACATCGAAATTTATTATTCTTTTACAAGTTGCATTTCGTTACCATATATTGTACCTACGATTGGCTCACCCTGTAGATCGCTTATTGTGTAAACTGGAGGATCTCTAGCTATACGTTTGGTGATTACAAAAACCTCCTTTGTGAAATTAGTGGAATAACCTTTAGAAAAGATAGACTTTTTTCTCGAAAGACGAATCTTGTCTCCTACACGAAAACGAAACTTAAGTTGATCGTTTAAAAGTGTTTTATCATATAAGTTATGCCATATCTTATCCTCATTCTCAAGGGTTACAAGACGTGGTTTTGTTTTGATCGATGAGTGAAAAGTATCATTGTAGCTATTAACAATATCTTGCAAAACGTTAATCCAATTTAATGTGTTTTTAAAAGTAAAATACTTGTATAATTTATGTTTCAGTGTTTGTATTACACGTTCTACTACACTTGCTTTGATTTCCATATTTTGTGTATTAAAGTAGTGAATGTTTTCCTTCTTCAAGAGAGCTTGAAACGTTTTGTTTATAAACTCAGTTCCGAAGTCACTCTGTACAGAGAGTGGAGATCGAGGTTCGGCATCCTTCAAAATCTTGCGGAATCCATTTGTGGTGTCTGTAGCATTTTTTGATTTCAGGGGTACGCACCAAACGAACTTTGACAGTAAATCTATTGACACGAGAATGAAATTAAAACCTCTGTTTTGTTTCTGAATATTAGAAACATCCATCAGATCAATCTGCCATTGCTCATCGATAGAATTAACTAACGTAACGTTACGTCTAAATGATTTTCGCACTCTGCGATGTAATGTGTACGTAGACTGTGCTGCTAACCAATCTTGTACAGTTTTTCTTGTGATTGAGTTACCCCCTACATCCTTTGCAGCACGATAAAGCGTTTCCCCTGCGGAAAAACTTGCGGGACTTTTTGGATTGTAATAAAGTTTTTTCAGGAGTTGATTGATTTGTCTTTTGCTTTTTCCCATCAGTTGTTTGAACGATAACTGTACTATTACAACAGGCTAGAGTGCATCTGATTTGTCTTAAAATGTTTCCAAGTTTTAAACCATTAGATGGAAGTGGTAAACAGCACTTCATGACTGAACGGCTACTTTGAGACAGAATGAAAAAAATTGTCAACGTTCGTTGTATATCAAAGATTTCCAAAAACAAATAAACAAACAAAGAACAAAATATATGTATATATGTACATTTGAGAACTAACTAGAGAAGGAAAGTTTGAGAAAAAGATGTTTCGTTTTTTTCTTTTTCAATAGAAACTTTTTTTTTCTTATCAGAGAAAGTATGAATGATTACACTTTAATTGGATTTATCTATGTTGGTGGCGTGAGTTAGAATTTCATGGTTGTTAAGCAAGCGTGACTTATGTTGGTAGAATCTTTTTACTAACCTATTGTACACAAAGTAGCGTTTTGTTTTATTTCAATGGAGCTCATGGTCTTAAATACGTTATTGTTCTACAGCGTCTTGGTCTTTACCAATGGATTAACTCATCTGTGTATTATACACACTTCAACGAATTTTATGGATTGTTCGTTTCGTAATCTGAACAAAGTACCTCGTTTTCATAATATACCATTTAATTGTACAACACTATCTTTACGAAACAACAACATCAAAGAGATCAACGTTTCGGTGGTTTTGCGTGATCTTCCATTTGTCAAAGTGATTTTATTGTACGGTAACCCTCTCAACTGTTCAGATACTCTACTGTGTTTACAAAACCTCGTGGTTGTTCTATCACATTGTAACTGTTCGAGTAAGCCTACCAACATAATATCTACAACACCATTACCTTTATCTTCAACACGTTTTCAGTCAAGTACAACAGGTATTTCTACAATTTATTCTACGTTGTACATTGCCAAACATTCATATATGATTGATACAGATTATATGGTGCTCATTATTGTTTCAATACTCATTTTGATTTTGGGATCGTTAATAATGTATTACATTATGATACACTGTGCTCAATCAAAACGTTCACGTGCAAGTGGCATTCAAATGCATGTTATTGACAATATGGATATGGATGAAGAAGAAGACGATGGAGAACAAGAAGTACTATTTATAAGAGAACATTATGATTAAAAAACGCTTTTATTAAAAAAAAAAACACTCGTTACGGTTACATCAATACAATGTTAAGATACAACTATATTAAGAATACTTAAAAACGCTATTCGATAAAAACTATACTAACTGATTATTATTTTTTCATATAGATAGTTTTTCTTGATAAATTCAATGTTTTGTTCAGTTTCATGTTTGATTATCAATTGCTCTATAGAAGCAAACGCTATCATTAATTTGTTCATCATCATAAAATGAAATATCTTCAGCAGTGTATTCATCGTCTGATTCTGATTCAGAAGAAGAAGCGAAGAGATCAATACTCTCATTATCTTCTCTGTCATTCTCCTCTTCCATTTCATTCTCATCCAAATGATAATTGGATTGTTCACCCAATGTGTTTATCTCAGGTATATAGTGTTTCGAGAATAGATTAAGTGAAGAGAGATTAGTCGAAATTGGATTAGATTGTTTTGATTGTCTATTATGGTCGGAAGGATTCCAGATAAAACCAAATGGAATTGTATCAGCTCCTTCATTGATAATGATACGTTTATCATACACAAGTTGATAGTTCTTCTCTTCTCGTTTGTTTATCACTCTTCTAGTAACTGCTTCACGTGTGATTTTATTATCGTTCACCAAGGTGATGACTGGTTTTGAGTTCATTTCTTTCACCATGTTTTTCATCGATTCCATGTTGAGCTTTTTGGAATTTGCAAAGTTCAATTGAAATCCTTTGATTTTAACAGTACAGGAACCATCTGATACCAGATAAGAATAGTTCTTCGGTCCACAACAAACAAACTCTTTAATATAATCTTCTGGAGAATGATTTGTGGTAATTTCGTCGGTAAGATCGCCAAGGTAGTCCCCAAGAACAATTCCTTCATCTCCCTGTCGTTCCACCAGCATGATAGAATCTGTATCAGTGTACAACACCCTTTCTTTATACTTATCGAGAAGTTTGTATAGTTCAATACGGGCCCATGCGGTAGTAAAAATTCCAATGAAAATATTTGTAACTGGACTCTCTCTTACAAATTCTTTTTTCTTTTGACAAACTAATTCAACAACTTCATCATTGATTAAATAGATATCATTTACATCATACTCATCTCCATTGAGAAAATCATAAAACCTCTTAGCATCACTTATCAATACCGATTGAGGACGATCAGTTCTCATCGCAAAGCGCCCCCACAGTGAGTTACAACACATTTTACTTATAGCTCTTAGACCAGGGTTATGTTGGATTTTTTCCGGTCTTAAATGTATACCCTCGTTTTCATAATAACTTTGTATGTATTGCTCTTTGTCTTCTTGTGTTGTAACCCAATTGGGGTAGGAAGAACTTTCTTGCTTAGAACGAAGAAATGTGTTGACATATTCACTAAATAATTCAAACGAGGTTTCTGGGAAGTGCCACACCTCAACCCATTCTAAAATCGTATAACCTTTTGAAACAGCAAGTTTTAATTCAGGCGTAGCCCATGTACCATAGAAACTACGCTCTTTTTTTGAATGATTACATTCTTTAGAATTTGAAATAACACAATTCTTACATAAAGGAAAATACAACTTACCATTGATTCTCACAGGTAGTACCGGAAAATACAATTTTTCGGGGGCTAAAACTTTACATTTTACTATACCAAAATAATCATCGAGTTTACCGAAATCGCTCGTAATTCGGATTGGATGTGACGAGGGAAATTCCTTAGTTTTTTGGACAAATGGATAAAGGGATGTAAAATCAACGTAACGGATTTTTTCACCTGGAGAGCAGCTGTAAAACAATTTTATTCCATTTGTTCTACCACCGTAAAAACTATCCTTCGGATTAAGATTTCCCACTATTTCATGGGTTGAAAAATAGTCTTTGAATTCACGAGTTTTTTCTAGTTCATGATACTGACACTCCCATATAAAACGAACAGTGTAACCTAGTTCACGAATACGTTTTTCTCTGGCCAGTGTTTCACTGTATATTTGATGATTTTTTACATTATTGCGGTGTGGATTTACAGTGTGTTGATCAATACATAAGTTATGTGCATGCCAGTAGCAACCGTAGAAACTATACACAATATTATTAATTGGATCGAAACCATCAACGTAATATGTTTTCTTTAATTCATCGTCATAGATACTATGTTCACCTACATTTTCAGCATGATGGATTCTGGTATTTTTAATGTGAGCTACAAATTCTAACCACTTTATCGCCTCTTGTGAATAGAGTTTTTCCATTCCTCTATACAAATCTTTTGGTACGATTGCTATAGTGTTTGGTTTTAGAAATTTGCTTCTGTAGATTGCCATGACAGTAGATGCTATTGTAACATATTGAAAAGGATCCGTTTTTGTTTCTTCGAGAAATATACTACGAAATCGAAGACAACTTTCTCTTAGTATGTTAACATCTTGAACACAATATTTCAATATTTCTTTTCTGAAATTAAACACATAATCACTTGAAACCATTGATGTATGCCATTCAATCAGTTTCTGTCTTTTTTCTAGAGATAGTGAATCAGGTGAAAAATATTTCAAATCTGGGATTGATCCTTCATACTCCCAGTTCTCCGCTTTGTTGAAAAGATGAGGAAAATTCCCTTTTGAGAATTGAGAAGTATCTAAACCGAATGTTTTTGGTAATTTATCTAGTGCCATACCAAACCAATTGATTGAGTCGATAATCCTTATGTTATAGTCACGAACAAGTAGCTGCATAATTTTTTGTCCGTTACGAATTATACTTATTTCTGAGGTAGGTCTACACTTTAAGAGCCAATTTAAAATAAAAATTGAATCAAACGCCTTTGAATTGTGTGCTAGAATTGTGTAATCCTTGTGTTTTTCATCAAAAAGAAACGTGCAAAAATCATCAATTGTATTGTATCCTTCAAACACATTTGTGTCTCCTTGAAAATTTTGTGAAACTGCGAAATTAACAATGTGTTCTCCACTTGATTGATCGGTTTCAAAGTCGAAAAACATGAGTCTCTCTGATGGTTGTTTAACATTTTCTCTTTGCATAAAACATCTATGTGGATGTACAACCTTTTTTTTACAAATAAAGCATGAATATTCACCACAAATATGTTGCAATTTTCGTTCCGTATCCACTATTGTATTACAATCTTTACACCGAAAACTTTTTAAACATTTCGATCTGTACTTTTTACCATTCTTCGTTTGATTCTTTTTGTGTGATTCCAAACATTCTTTTGACCGACAAAATTTGTTACAATCTGGACACTCAATCAAAGAATTAGAAGTACGAATGCATGACTTTTGCTCACACACTTTACAACGATCATTGCATGGATGATCTTTAGCGGTTGAATAAAAATTTTTACATTTATCGCATTGAAATTTTTTTCCAAAAAATGCTGGTAGTTTTTTTGGGTTAACGACATCAAAATGATCCTGATTATGATATATGATAATTTTCTTGTCGCTTTTTTTACCCTCAAAAATGATAGAGTTATTTTGTGGGAAACTAATCACTATTATTTGGAATTCTGGTAAAACAGCTTGGAATTTTTGTATCTCTTCAAGTCCACATTTTCCTAACGGTACTCCAGCTTTCCTGTGTAAATCAATGGCAAGCTTCTTTTGAATAGATCGACCTAATTTTATTTGTTTCACTTTAGGATCGTTCAGAGCAATTGCTTTTCCAGTTATTATAGCTCGAGCAGCACAAAGTGAATCATTATTTCGGATTGTTATGATGCTTTTTTTAAGTTTCGTATGCTTGTTATAATTCAAAACTTTATACGACTTACCGCGACCTATTGGTGATTTTAAACCAACGATATCAATAGTAAAACTTTCATCTAATTTCAACGATTCTTCCGACTGTAAAACTTTACCTAATTCTTTGAGAATAAGAGATGGTGATTGTTCTTTCACAGTAACAAGACGTGTACTAAGAGGTTTATGAAATTCATTTGAAGTTATTAACACTCTCATCCTATCTCTATTTACATCAGTTAGTTTACAAGACTTTTTAACGTCAGTTATAGCTCTTTCTAAAAGATTATCGAGAGATTCTATACAATCTTTTAACAAATTTTCTGATTTATCTATATTAATTATCTTACCAGTAAAAACACATGCATGGGCCCCATATTTTTTAACTTCTCTCTGTGAAACCTTTTGTAGATTGTACTCAAGGCGATTTGAACTTGACGTAGCGGGTTGTTCGAAGTCGGCATTGTCGCTGTGTTTTTGTTCAGTTGTTAGTGTATTTTTCAACAGAGAAGTAGTAGAATTTAATAAATGCAAAGCTTTGTTTTGAAGAGTGATCACTTTATCTAGGTCTGGTATTTGTTTTTGTAATTCTTTGTTGGAACGCTTTAACAACTTTTTAGCTTTTTTTTGTTTTCGTTGAACTCGTAAGCGTAAAGATTTGGTGCTTTTAGTGGTATTCACCACTGATGTTTTAACCATAGTGTTTTAACAACTAGACTAAACACGAGTAAAAAAGGTGAGTTATATACAGTTAACGAACCAATCATCTCCTTTCATATGATTGCGAAACTATCAGAACTATTGTTAACCGCTATTACACAATATTTGCATGATAGTATACTCCCCCTGTATTTATCCATTATAATATTACAACATACACGCATAATCAATAATCTCTTTTCATGATTACGAAATAACCAGAACTATTTTCAACCACTATTACATAATAACTGTATAATAGTATACCCCCCCCCCTTATCTTACGATTCATATTACCACACCCTTTCGCCCCCCATCTCCTCTCTTAAACTACCTTTTTTCTCTTAATTGTGTCATTTTTTTCACTGCGTTTTGCATTCTTTTAAAAAAAAACTCACTTTTTTTTTTACATTTACATTCCTCTATTTTTTCTTATAGAAATAAACAACACGTTTTTTCAACACAATATTTTTTATTGTTCAATTTTTTTTTTTACAAATCCGGTTAAAAAACAACATTGAAGAAACGACATAGGTTTTTTTAAGAAGTGAACAAAAAAAGAATTGTTCATTTTTAAATTTAATAAAAAACAAAAATTAAAAAATTTCACTCATAAATTGAAAAAAAATGTTATTAACGAAATCACTTTTTTTTTTCTCCTACTGAAACTGATAAGATACATCAATAGCGATAAATAGAAAAAGCACTCAATGTTCATAAACATTATTGTTCATCATCATCTTGGATAATTGCTTTTCTCTTTCTGCTAGTCTTTTTTAATGGTGGATCTGTCATTGTCTCCTTATCTGCAGTCTTCACACGTCTAAGTATTTTAACATCGGCCCACTTGAAGAAGGTACAACTGTACTCGCCTTTTTGTGAACACTTTAGATAAGGTCTTCTTGGATTTTTCTCTGATTTCGAAATACATAATGTTGCAGGCTCGTTATGTTCGCATAACTGAATCTGAGTTTTCACCTCGCTTGTAACTTTGTTTTCCAACACGTCGATGTATTCATGAAACTGTTCGGCTTGCGTGAAAAATCCACATGCATCTTTTTTACATTTAATGTACTGGTCTCCTTTCTTACTTAGGAACATTTTCAATCCTTCACTGTCCTTTCCACAGAGACATGTGTACTTTTCCAAAGAAACCATCTTGAAAAGTTCGTCGTTCTCAAAACTTATTTTGTTTACTTCTTAAAAAAACCTTTTTGCAGAAAAGAGGACGAATGTATGTTGCTGAAGGTTTTTATTAGATGATAAGGGATTAAGTGATTTGCAATATGGGGCGTGTCCAGTAAAAGAACGATGTTGTTGTTATATTCAAAGTGTTTTGACATTGACAAGTTGATGTTCACCTGTCTGTAAAGTGGAATGTGTACCATCGCTATTGGTGAAAATCTTAGTTGGTATTGACTGGCAATATCCCCTGTGTATAAAATGGGAGTGTACAACGTTACTATTGCTAGAAATATTAGAGGGGGGTGTTATTCAAAATATAGTACCCACGTGTGAAAATGGGAGTGTACAACGTTACTATTGGTAGAAATATTAGAGGAGGGCGTTCACAGAGATAGTATCCCACGTGTGTGAAGTGGGAGTTAACAACGCTGTTATTGGTCGAAATATATATGATATGTTGATAAAAGATGACCACATAGGGATAAAAGTGTTGTAAATAACTTCTTTGTTATTAATCTATCAAAGGAAGCGATATGGATTTTGAGTATTAGACTAAAACAACAGTTTCATGGTAACCAATGAGATAATAAAAATAAACAAGATTGATGAAGTAAATGTTTTTTAACTGATATCAGTTTTTGTAAGAAGATCAAAGCTTTAAGATCTGTATCTTCTAACTAAAACAAAATAAAATTGTGAATGAAAAGTAGAAAATGAACAATTTTATTCAGAATAAGTTATGTAATAGGATTAGTATTTTATGGCTTTTATATCTAACATATTTCTGTACATTAAAACTGATGTAATTAGTTTTTTTAGGATTAATAAAAAGAAAAGAAGGGATTATGATGAACATGTTTTCGTACATTTTTGTCGATATCAATTACTAGTGAGTTTTACAAGATTTCAAGTTTGTATAGAAATGTTGATGTCAATTTTTAAAAGTTTTAATATCTGTATCTTTTAACTAAAACAAAATAAAATTCTGAATGAAAAAAAAAAGAAAATCAGGAACAATTTTATCCAGAATAAGTTATGTAATAGGATTAGTAATGCATGGTTTTATATCTAACATGCTTTGGTACATTGAAACTGATGTAATTAGTTTTTTAGGATTAATAAAAAGAAAAGAAGGGATTATATTGAACCTGTTTTCGTATGTTTTTGTCAGTATCAATTACTAACTGGTTTTCAAGATTTCAAGTTTGTATAGAGTTTTTTATGGCAATTTTTAATCTGTCAGTGCTTTGTTTTTTGTTTGGCTTATAGTATTTAAAAAAAGCGAGTATTAACAAAAACTAGTTTAGTATAACCAACCCTCGTATAAGCATCTGCTGGATACAACAATGGAAAACGTTAAAGAAAGTAAGTTGAAATATTTAGAGAGAATATTATTTGTTGTTATTTATATTGAACTAAAACTCGTTAACGGTCACATGATGGTTTTTTAGGTAATGATTATTTTTTTTTTTTCTACTCAGAGTGTAAGGGCTGTAAAAAAGAGGTGGTAGTTACGAGGATAATACAGGTGATGCCTTGCACTCACCGCATTTGCGATGAGTGTAAGACATTCCTGATGGAATTAGGCATGTGCCCTTATGGACCATGCAGGTAAGTGATAAAAATGGAGACAGAGATATCCATTATACTTTTATTCTATGAATATAAGAATATATGTTAAACATTTCGTAATTTGTTTTTTTCATTACGTTTTTTTAATGTTTTTATAGAATTCAACCTAAATATATGATCATGGGTTTGGCGGTGGATGTCGATCCAAGTCTGCGTTTTTGAGTAAGTAGATTTATAATAAATTAAACTGTTTATTTTATTAAGTTTCATTGAAACCATTCTGAAACCATTTTCGTTCAAATATGATTACATCGGTATGGAGGATCATTTAACAAACAGACTGTTTATTTTATTACGTTTCATTGAAACCATTCTGAAACCATTTCGTTCAAATATGATTACATCGGTATGGAGGATCATTTAACAAACAGGTGATTAATAACTGTATTTTTTTTGTTTTCTTTTTAGGATCTCCACTTAAAGAGTTACTAGTTTTATATTTATATTTATCTATTTTCTTTTTTTATACTCGTTTACTTTTATTGTAATTACGTTTTTTGTAAAATAAAAAAAATTTACTCACTTCATCAGACTCATTTTACTGTGTCCTTTTTTTTTAATTTTAAATTTTTTTTCGCATGTCTAAATAATAATTTATTCTAATTTATACAACCACATTTTGATTTCCCACCCTAATCTTCACGGTGCTAGGTGTTCTTAAGCGGCACGTTAAGTAGTCCCGGCGGAGACAGCTGCAAGTGCACGAAACTGTCCTGCTATTGGTCACTTGGCCCTAGACTACTGCAGGAGTATTATTTGGTTGCTGTCACAACTAGAGTGCACACACTAAAAGTGTCCAACATAAATACCACTAAATAGTGCTATTTTACGCTAATTCTATTGTTTTCGTTTGTTTAATTAGTGCTATTTACTACTAAATATTGGCATGAACTGTTGCACACATTTAGTGTTTGCACTCTACTGAGAGCTTTTTCTTTTGATGAAACCACGACTTGCCCAAGTTGACTTCTCTGATATTCACAGGAGATTTGGGAAAGGATTAAGGGGTCATAATGAATTTATTTTAATCTTATAAAAATTACACACTAAAAACACCCAACAAGTGAGCACATATATTGTACAAAGATAATGCTGAGATGTGTGATAGGATGTACTATAAGCTTGAACCATAATCATTTGATTGGGCTTCCTGTGTGTGTTTTTAAGCTTGGATAGTTAGAAAGTTTATTCAGAATAAGGCTTCAAGCAGGGATGAGACATAGGACTTTGAGAAAGTCTAACTTAACCCACAGTCAACAACTTGCACTGGCTACCACAAAACAAGCTCTAAAAGGCCCATATCTCCACCAACACAACTCACATTCAACAACTTACTACAGGAAAATCTACAAACTTTACATTTATTTAACAAATTGATACAACTTAGTATTAGTAACATTGGAGATAGAAGGTACATGCACTAAAAGTGTGCAACATATATGCCACTAAATAGTGCTATTTTATGCTAATTCTATTGTTTTCTTTTGTTTAATTAGTGCTATTTACCACTAAATAGTGACAACTGTTGCACACTTTTAGTGTGTGCATTCTATATATTGTTGTTTTGAACAACAAAAGGACAAAATATCCTTGAAAATCAAGTGACACTGAAGTAATATGAACAATAGTTATTTGGAATGGCAAATAATGAAATATAGTGAATAACAAGTAGTTTCAATTTTACTGTAATTGTTTTCAAAACTGACAATCCAACAGTTATTGATCAATAATTAATGATCTTGGATTGCCATAGTTGCAATCAAAAAGACAAGTGCTTCCATGTTGTATGAACTAAAAAAAACATATTGAGAACAAATCTTTCTAAGATGACAGTGTATCTCATGACATCACATGCAACTCAACAATTATTACAAAAACTCAACACTTTCATTAGTCTTAGTTTAAACAAATAAATTGAGAGAGAAGCGAGAATCTGTTATTGAAAAAATCAGTCTTGAGTTTTGCAAATAAATTAGACATGTGAACACAACTCGTGAGTTCCTACATGAAACATGCATTTAAAGGTTTATATATACAAGGAACTCCAAGAACAATTATCATGGATATTTTGGAGCATTTAGTGTTCTGTGTACTGGTAAATACAAAATATAAATTCCTAGAAATAAAGCTTAGTAGCCTAAGGCTTCTTGATCTTGAATTTTCCTTTTTGTAATTGGCCAATATACAGCTTGGTCTTGTAGCCATCATTACGGCGTACCAAAATCTAGAGAAAGACAACTGTTAATCATATATCCCTACAATGATGCTAAAGATCTATTCAGATCTCTGTGGATTCAGGGATACCAATTCAGGAACTGTAAAGTTATGTAATGTGTAAGTGCGCCCAGACTTGATTTAATTTAAGATCTAACATTTTTTTCACGTAAAGTCTCAGTGGCAGAGAGGTTGAGATCTCATCTAGAAAATGCAAGTTCAGTGGCTTGAGTACTGTGTGAACCTCACTGAGATACTCTTAATTCTGCCATTACACTTGATGGAACGTTACATGAATTTACAGAATATAAAAAACACATTTCATAAATTCATGAACTTTTTAGTGAAGGATAGGCAAACCAAAGCTAAGGTGGGTGGAGGTTGGTTGGGGGTGACAGGTAGTAATACGGGGTTAGAAAATAATTATCATTTTCTAACCCAGTATTTATTTTTATTAAACATTATACCAGTAACAGAAAAATCCTTACCTCGCCTGTGTTAATACCAGTTATCATTGCACTGAAAAAATAAGAAACACATAAAAAAGTAAATTTGAGCTTTGAACATTTCCAACAAAAAAAATCATACAGCTGCATTAATAGACAGACAGCAGTCTATTAAACACTGCATTTTATAACTTTTAGCATGATAGCAATGTAATTGGTGGTAGAACTGACATTTTTTTATTTGCTAACACTATAAAACACATACCTGCAATTAGTTCCATCCTTGCCTTCAATGACAATAGGACTGCCTTTATTAAACCTGGGTATGAAAGAAACAATAAAATAACTGGTCATTATGTCATGAAGCATCAGGGCTATTTTATAGTTCTAAGGTACATCTAATATTATTGTACAAACATTGTCCAAGTAATAGCACTTCAGTCATTTAGTACAATTTACAAATACAATATATCATCACCAATGTCAGACATGAAGCATATAAGAAAATAATAAGAAAACGACAAATACAAAGCATTACAAATATGAACATTCAAACTCCAGCAAATCAGAACACAAGAAATACAAACTAGGATTACTAATCAAAAGGATTTTTTAATATTTAATATGAACATTCAAAAACTAGTTATTGATTCATACTTGGATCTAGCATGTTATTTTAAAGCTTAATTTCTTATTTCTTTTTAATCACTTGTTATGTTTGCTTTTGACTAAACTGTCAAATTTGCATTCCTTACCACTCTCCCTCATAGTATAGTTTTCCATCTTCATATCGAGCACTAAATGGAATCTTTTCAGACTGATATGTTCCTGAAATTTATTTATAAAATTGAAATTAATTAGTAGTGATTTACAGTCATAGTTATCAGGTGAGCGTCAAATAATCTTTTTCAATAGTACAGATTTAAATGGTTGAGAACACATTTAGATGAGTGCAGCAACCTACTTTGCGCTTTTCTTCTTGCAAGAGCTCCTTTTGCCTGCAAATAGATAAATAAATAAATGAATGAATGAATGAATTAATGAATAAATAAATAAATTCAAACCCTCATCAAAAACACAACAATTATTAATTAATAATAATATAATTATAATAATTATAAAACTATATAATTATTTTCATTTATTTATCACTAACCTTTCTAATAGCTGCCCAGTCCTCTAAAATATCCATTTCTTTCAACATATACACAATATATGGGCCTACAAGAATATAACAAAATATTTCTTTTTCAAGGTTCATTTTCATTTGGTTTAAATATCATGTGCTTTTTATATTTGTAGTATGATCAAGGGTAAGTTGCTATGAATGAGAAGTTGAAAACAAATAGTTAGTTATTAATTGACTGACTGTCAGACTAATAGAGTCATTTTTGCATAAGTGAGAAACAGTTTACTTCAGAAAATGATTCTAATATTATTGATTGATGTATGTAATCTGCTGATATAGTGATTGATGTATTTATATCTTGATTGCACATACCAAGAAATCACAACCAACTGTTAACATAAATGATAATTTATTATCTGTGGATTGATTGTACATTCCTAAAAATCTTAAGACATTAATATGACCATCTGCGGTGTCTAACCTGTGACTTGTTTTTTACGTTTCTCTGTAAACATGACTCCATCTGCAGCTTTTCTGTGTTTCTTGGATATGGACTGAGATTCTAACCACACATCTGTCATATTATAAAAACAACATGGACTACTTTAGGTTTACACATATTACTGGAACTAGAATTTGAGAACATGGCATAGGATTAATGATGTTTGACCATGGATTGATTGATTGATTGATTGATTGATTGATTGATTGATTGATTGATTGATTGATTGATTGATTGATTGATTGATTGATTGATCGATCTTACCTGATTGATTGGATTGATTTTAATTGATTGATTGATTGATTTTAATTGACTGATTGATTGATTTTAATTGACTGATTGATTGATTGACTGATTGATTGATTGACTGATTGATTGATTGATTGATTGATTGATTGATTTATTGATTGATCTCAATAAGAACACTGACCTGCAGATATGTCAATGTTGTGTTTATCTTCTTCAAGCTTTCTGATTTTCTCTTCTAAATCAGCCTTCATTCCTTCCATCAATGCTAACTTTTCACTCTAAAAAAATGTAGTAACCTATTGGTGAATATCTTTGTCAATGATTCCTAGCTAATTGATACAGAAAGAAATTATAAGAGCAAATGATTGTAAACTTTGGAATAAGTTAAAAGGAAATAAGAATCACTGCCTCTATCAACTACTGCCAAATGTAAGAGAACGCAGTCTTAGAAATAAAGGTCATAGTTATATTTTACCACGTGTGTAAAAACGGAACGCTTCAAAAGAAGTTTTATTAATCGTGTATTATATAATTTCAAATGCACTGAATGAACTTCGAACTGATCTAATTTTTATTGTTGTATATATCTAATTCATACAATTTTCCTTGTTGTAAATTTTCACGTATGTTGAAATTTATTATTTATTAAAGACGTTATTATTACACAATTATATGCCTCCATCATGGATCTGCCATATTGATCCCCCTTGCTTTAGTGGGCCGTGATAAAAGTTAATAAAATTGAAAACACCAAATGGTTCTTTACCTCAAAGTGCTGTAATGTTGATTGCTCTTCTGCATCATATTTATTTTTAACATTTACCAACTAAAAAAAGACAAACAATAGCAACATAATGAGAATGTGATACTGATGACAACTCCAATGGATCAACAATTAGAAAAGTAATGGATTAAGGTTAAAGATTTTTGCTTTGCAGGAATTCTTTTCCCTTTTCTATCCTCTTATTGGTACAGGATTTTTCTTCAAGATTCATGAGCTTTTTTTCATCCTTGCACATTTTCATTTAGATTTATTCCCCTTGTAAAAATGTCCTTTTTATTTTCTCAATTCCTAAATTTCATCCACAATGCATTGCAAACATCATGCCAAAAGAACGTCTAGTAGAATAACATCCTGGTTTACTGTCTTCCAATCTTCAAATAGTTAATAATATTGTTGTTTATCTATGTTTTATATTTGTTTTGTAGCACTATATATTAGTACATGTAAACAGTATCAGCTATTAATGCACTGTGGATGAGATTAACTGAAGGAACATTATACATTAAGACTAAATTGTTTGTAAATCTATCACAAGAACATGGATTATCTAAACTTACCCTACATTGCTTTAGAATATCTGAAGAAAGATAACAAGATAGTAAACAGTATCAGCTATGATAAGTATAAAATTCCTCTGGAGATATAAGAGCTTGATCATTAAGGTTGAATAGATAGAACCGATTAACAGGTTAGCTCAGTTGGGAGAGCGTTGGCTGTTAACAAGGAGGCTGCAGGTTCAAACCCTCAGCTGGACCATCACTCCTGGTCTTTAAATAATTGAGAATGTTCTTCGATTTATAATTGTAAGGGTTCACGTCTTCTAGGATAAGGACGATAAACTGGACGTTCCGTGTCGCCACACTAAACATTAACCATTAAGGGGGGGACGTAAAAGAACAACTGAGGACGCAAGTTATGACCATCCTCAATGATACGCCTACACTAATACATACTAATTATTAATCAAACTCATGCTTGTAAAACCGGATTACATACTATAAACATTAGAAATTGTAAAGCGCATTGTGAAATGCGCTATATAAGCACTACATTACATTACATATATATTAGATAGATTTATTAAAACAATTCTTCTAATTATTCTATATATTTGAGGTGAAGATGGATGAGCTGATAATTGATACAATGAATTGCTTTAAATATAATAATTATTATTGTTTATATTTAAAACAATGACCTGTATGAATTATACAATGATCTATGGTAAATTTCTAGTAATTATCAGACTATTGATAACAATTTTATGTATTGGCAGTCTACCTACCTGCAACTTCTAAGCGTATTTGACACATTTCCTTCAACTCTGCTAATGGTCCATTATATTCACTGGCCAACTCTGAAATAATTATATCAAACCATGAAATGCTATTTATAAAAACATTTAAACTATAATATCAGAGTTCCAAGTCACTAATGTTGATAATAATTTTAGTCAGATATCTCTCATCTTACACATTCTTTGGTGAAAGAAAGTAAACCCTTAGGGATAGACTGATAGAGATTGTGGATTGAATCGTGTTCATACTGCATGAAAACTACCAATACTTAGCTTGAAAGCCTTGATTCTGTAAATCTGATATAGCCACTTTATAAACTCACCTGTCGCAACTTCATCAAGTTTTTTCTCTACTTGACTCAGCCTTTCATGGTACAATCTAAATAGGACAGAGTTAAATAGTTGACAGTAGAAACTTATAAGGGAAATGAAACATGCTCCAGAAAAATTATAAATTAATATTTTGATATTAATTTTAAAATGAAATCACAATTTTGTGCTTCAAAAACTTTAAAAACTAAAAAAATGGCATGCATCAAGTAAACAGAGAAAACTGAGGAAAATCTATAATATGCATGTTTGTTTTAATTGCATTATCGGTAGCTATTTTGAATCAAACCCT
Organism: Diadumene lineata; assembly: GCA_918843875.1. Classification (NCBI taxonomy): domain Eukaryota; kingdom Metazoa; phylum Cnidaria; class Anthozoa; order Actiniaria; family Diadumenidae; genus Diadumene; species Diadumene lineata. Next base: position 13,091,541 of record OU974074.1, on the reverse strand, counting down.
GATTACCAAATATTGACCAAAATATGGGGTGAAAATCATGTCAATCAGTTTGAAAATTTCAGAGCATGGAACAGTGCTACACGTTTCAATCCCCTTGTGAGATATTTTATTTTATTTTGTTTTTTTTTTAACTCAGGACATGTTTATATTAGACTTGAATAACAAACTTATGTAGATTTTTCTAAGTGACAAAAATTGAATTTGTAATAAAGATTACTGGTGCTCTGACTTGAAAAACAATAATTATTGTCTAATTTCAGTGAAAGGCTAAAAATGTTTTTAAATTACCAAAATGTTATTATAATATCAAAATGATACTTCATAATAAAGTAAAGGGATATTTATGAGCAACAGATGATAAGTAAACCATAAACTTTGGAAAAATTTAATCAAAAAGCCAACAAGCACGATAATACTAAACCAGCTAGCTGTGGAAAACTCACTGTTCTTTCAGCTCCACAAACTGTCTCTCCAAATCAGCCATATCATCAAGACATTCACTTCTTCTTCGTTCATTCTCGGCCTCATCAACTACAATAGAAAACACAGAAAATATCTTAAAATAACTTTAAATTATGATAAAACATTAAAGTTAAAATCCAAATTAAGTTTACTTGAGTCTGAAGAAGAATCTTCAGAGACTGAAGACATGCTATCATCTTCGTCGTCTTCTTCGCTGACATTTTCGTCTTCGTTTGGACTTCTTTCGACGTCTTCATCAGCGCTCTCTTCTCCGTCTATAGAAGGCATAATTAGTCCACTAGAATGGCACAAAACCTCGAAAAGTTAGAATGAATATATGAAGATTATTCGCAAAACTCTTCAGTTTAACCGCCAAATACTGCAGGCGCTTCTAATGTTTACTACCAATTTAGCATGCGCAACACCAGATACCAGTCCCAGTCGTCCTCACCAGGCAAAGTTTACCGCGTACTTTTGAGATGCGTTCAGTTGATGAGTTATTTTTAACAGATTTTATGCCAAATCAGCGACAGAAAGTAATCCATAACGGAGCAATATTCTTTTGAATTCATTGTGCTTTCAAAAATCTATCAAAATGATGGAACTTCATATGATTGGAACAGGTTCAGCCTATCCCTCCCCCCACAGGGGTGCAAGTTGCACTGTTCTTCGTCATACTACAGGATCATGGATGTTCGACTGCGGAGAAGGGACACAGACCAAGCTAATGAAAAGCACAATCAAACCAGCTCGAGTTAATAAGATCTTTATAACCCATCTTCACGGAGATCATGTTTTTGGATTACCGGGCTTCCTGTGTACCATGGGTTTGAATTGCTCTGATGAAAGTCGGATAGTTGAAATATATGGACCAGTGGGATTACGGCAGTTAGTTAGAACAAACCTTGAAATCTCACAGTCTAGACTTGGATATCAGTATGTAGTGCATGAACTACAATTGACTGGCAAGTACATTCATATAAAACACTGCAGTGTTTTTTTTTTTTTCCTTTTTTTTTTTATTTATTTATTTTATTATTATTATTTTTGTAAATTAACTAATATCAGTTGTTTTACTATTCTCAAGAGGAAAAATCTGAATGACAAAGATAATTTTCAAAGCATTATGGATATTGGTTGTAAAATGATGCCATCATGAAAGTCGCTTGGCTTTTATTGGACAAGTGAAATGATAAGTAAGCAAATGAAATTGAAAATGTGCCATTTGAATCTGTATACACTTAGAAAAGATCGAGTGACAGGGATATTTTATGAAACCAAACATGAATGATATAGATGGGTAAGCCCTGGACATACCAGTTACATAGTTACACAGATTTAGATGGTACAATATTTGATAAAAGATTAATAAAGTGTTTGCTTTGACAGATTCCCTGATGAGCACTTTAGGGGGAGAACTTCCTAACCAACAGTTTCTTAGCAACGACAAACTACATGCTGATGAAATCCAAGGAAGAACAGTCACTGAAGGAGCAGATGGTTTGTGGGATGTGTGTTGCGACGGTAACATGAAAGTTATAGCAGCACCATTAAAACACAGAACAATCTGTTTTGGGTATGTGATAATTGAAGACAATTTACCGGGTAAACTTGATCCACTATTGTTGAAACAAAAAGGAGTTCCGCCCGGACCACTTTATGCTAAGATAAAAAATGGAGAATCGATAACTACACCTGATGGAGTTGTTGTAACTCCTGATGAGGTTGTTGGGCCGTCCAGACCTGGACGTAAAGTTGTTATTCTTGGGGATACATCTGATTCATCGAGGATTGCCAAAGCTGGTAGAAACTGTGATTGTTTAGTTCACGAAGCAACACAGGAAAATGAATTGGAAGAAAAAGCTATTGAATTTGGACATTCAACTCCACGTAAGTAAAACCCACATAAGTATAACCCACATATATAACGGGATATAGTTTTACAATTTTACATTACTTTGCTTGACGTAATAATTTTTATAGACCCATCCCTCTTTTTAAGGCCAATTTTAAATAGAATGATGTCAAATTTTTATTCGTCTTTGCATAAAAATATTTGTGATCCACCCCTTTTTTGTACCAGCTCCCCCTTCCTGATAATTAATGACCTGTCCCTTATGTTGAATGATGGTGTTAGCAGTCCTATCTGATGTGTCAGGCTGCTAGGGCATTTAAAAGTTATTGCTCTCACATAAGTTATTTTTGGACTACATATTGTTTTCTCTGTTTTAGGCATGGCTGGCCAATTTGGACTTGATATTCAAGCGAAGATGCTTGTCCTTACACACTTCAGTCAAAGATACAAAAACATTTCAGAAAAATCGTCGGACTCGATGTCACTTGCCAAGCTTCTACAGCAAGCTAGAGAAGCATTTCAAAATGATAATGTCATTGTAGCAGAAGATTTTACTGTTGTACATATAAACCTTTCGAATAATGTTTAAAATAAAATGACAATACTTGGAAAAAATCAATTACAAAACATTATGGCCTAATATATAAAGCACTGATTTCTTTTCAAATGAAGCGAACTTTATCATTCTCAAATTGCTAATTTACATAAATACCCAAATTCATATTTAAAAACAAGCATTCAAATAAGTAAAAGAAAAGAAAACGTACTCAAGTACGGGACTTTCCCTGACGTAATTTAGTAATTTTAACATGAATGCGTAAATTTTTATATTAAAAAACAAATATTTAAACAAAAAAGCAAACAAACATTTGAACAAAACATTTGTCACTGGGGGAGACTCCCATATATATGAGAGTGGAGATGGTCATATCTTGTAGGGATCAGAATGAGCAGGGGCTGAAGTGGCTGCGCCCCCCTTTTGCAAAGTAAAAATTAAGAATTCCGACAAAGATTCCTGAGAAAAGGGGGCCGCCGCTCCTTCGCATAGTCAAAACTTTCTATTCAGTTCGTAGTAAAGCCAAACCTTTTTTTAAGTTTTAGCAAAAGAGGTGCCGGTCCGTCAGACAATCCGTTTATCGTTTTTTCAGGGTGTTTTATATTTTTAGTGAACTACGAGAATTTGTGCTGGTACCTTTCAGGGTGATTTTTTTCCATCAATGATGCAAAAGAAAACAAGGTTTAGTTTTCACGATCATCAAGTAGTTAGTATATATTCGTCAGGACAGGAGAAGGCCTTCTCCAGATCTGATTTTGGATAGTGGTTTTTGTTAGATCCTTTTAGGGGGTAGAAATCATTTCTTGACACACATTCCTTGAATCGCCGTCCTCTTATATGAGTTCCCCCCGTACGCGTGGAATTCAAAATGAACACAGCGAGCTAGAAATTTCACGTCTAGACTTTTCAGACTAAATGTTTGATTTTTATTTATCATTAGAATATGGTGATTGGTCGATTCTGACAACCATGATATGAAATATGCTGGTTTGACGCAAGGGGTTTCGGCTGAAAATAGGGGCTTTCTCTGACGCAATTCTATTCTTGGAAGAGATATAAAATGCAGTAAACAAGCCAAGTGGACTTTTCATTAAATAGCTAAACCATGGCAATGTGTGAGAGACCAAAATCGAAGGAAAAAAAGAAAACGAAGACTAGTGAAGTCCTTTTATCAAATTTACTTGAGCATAAGTTCAGAGAAGGATCAGCCGTCCTTCATTTACAAGATGAGTTGGAGATTATCTTGTGCGAATTTAGATCATTGAGAAAATTAGTCGTGGAAGTGCCTTTCGACGCAAAAAAGATCGCGATTTGCAAGAGCCGAGAAGAGCTACACAAAGCAGAACAAGAAACGCTTCGCAGTACAGAGCAAACACTCAAGAATTGCGACGTCAAACTCTTTCAGTTTGATCCTAATTTCTTCGCAGAATCCAACAACATCCAATGCCGATCGCCTGGATGTCCACAGCAAAGAAAGCGGCAACCTGGAGTGAAGAAAGAAGACTTGTATCTCTGCCCTACGCACAGAAAAATCTTAGAAGACTTTGTGGAGAAGGTGTGCAAGGAAAAGTACGTTCTTGTCTCGCATTCGACTAAAAGCGAAGACTTTGAAGGCTATACATCGTTGATTGGAACACTGGAGAACGCTTTTACATCTCTCATAGAACCAAAGCGTCATGTAAGGGAAACAGTCAAGGCCAGCGCCAATGTTGTGCAAGAAGTGTGTCTCAACATGAGAAACTACTTAATGATCGTCAATGCTTTGTTAAACCCAGACTGTTTGAACAAGATTACCGCATGTTGTGGAATTTTCAGAATTCTGAAAGCAATCTTGGCGATTTTGAGAGATGATGTATCTAAAGATATCCAAAGACTTACAGAACTCGTGGAACTACTTCGAACGGTCATGGAAAGTATCCTGTTTAGATTTGGGGTGATCTATTCGTGGATTGAAGTGTCAGTGAATCGAAATCCTGGCGCTAAAATAGGTGCAGCTATCGGTGGATTTTGTGGTTTCCTTGGTTTTGGTGTGGGGCCTGGGATAGGTGTATTCACAACAATTACAGGAGCTACCTTTGGTAGTTGGATGGGCGATGGTTTATATCAGGGAATATTTCCTTCAGCTGAAGACCACATAACAAAGTATGTGTTCAACAGGTATCAGAAATTCTTTGAAAACATCCATCCTGCTCAGAGAGATTCTTCAAGCAAGCAAGTAGAAGTAAAACCACGACCAGATACTGGTTTATACTATCTAACTGGCACTCCTACTGGGGACTTGTTGCTATTTGGTTTGTTAGTGGTAGTGGGAACACGCGGGCCTAGTTGCTCCTCGTAGCACCAATGAAAAAGCTACATACCGGCAATGAAAACTTGCAAGAGAGTATATTCTCTTGAAACTTGTTAATATAACCAGTAGTGCAATTTATAGTTTGCGGCAGGGATAGTTTGAGAAGAAGGGACCCTTCCACTGCTAAAACTGATGCGACTGTGATAGGTGTACGGAAATTAGACTAATCAGTGCTTTGAGGAACAGGATCCTAGTATGGACAACGACTAAGCCTCATAGGATTGGAAATCAACTTTTCAAAAACTTGTTTTCCTAGAGTTTCTGCTTGAGGATAGGAACTAAGCATCGAAGAGGTAATGCGCCATCATGATTCTGTACAATATATGCCAATATGGAGCACATGGTAAGTGTCCCATCCCTCGGTGTTCATTTATACAGGCTCTTAATATAAAAGTACAGAAAGAAATAGCTAAAAGCAGATCTGCTAAACTCAGTGGTTGATTTGAACGTAGTCCATTGCTGTGAAGCTGGTCTCAACTTCTTTAGAAGACAAGCAGATAGTAGGAGATCCAAACACTTATCTTCTTGGCCCCGCTAACTGTATTTTCCGCGTATCTGCTTCTGTGGTATTCGCTGCTATAATTTACAAGTCATTATATCGTATCTATACTACTGATTCTCAACATGCTCTTATACGTTAGATGTAAAGATAACTCAAGGTCGGTTATGATCTTACTCACTAGCACAGTGATGAACTTGCAAAGTGCTGACGTAGTACATATAAACAAATAAACAAATAAATCCTTCACATTTTTTTAGTTTACATATATCAAATTTCATTTAATCCCAGATTAATGATCCTGTCTCATAATTAATTTTTTTGTTAGTAATATTTAATTTATTATTGTTGCTAGTCATTGTTAAACATTTACTAGTGAAAGCGTTGTATATCTGGTACATTTTGTGTTAAAATGAACGTCATCTCTGTTACAGCAGAGTAGCGTAAGTAGCTGTCAGCAGGCCAAGAAACAAGAAAACGCCTAATAGTATGTGGTATATAGTCTGGAACATTTGCTTTCTCTATATAGCTAATAGAGCTGTTAACGCAGCTAATTTGTTATTGTTCTTTTGAAATAAACGAGTGAAGAAGTCCCCAACAACCGAGTATTTGCTACTAATGCAATAAATCCAAACATACATTACCATTTTAACGGCAGAACTATTTGATTGAACAGAGCCGTAACCAGAACTTTTACAAGGGGGTGCACATAAAAAATCCTGGCCCACTCATGGTTTTTAATAGCTTTTTTATTAGTAGCTGTCATATTTTTCAAAAGTCGGCGTGCTTTTCAAAAACCCACGAAAACCCGTATCACAATTCACTGCTCTTATTGCGCAAATCAAACAACCATTTTCATTCTGAGACTCGAACAAAATCAAGTCTTCTTGTGCAAGAACTTATATGAATCAATTTACAGTATCCGCAGTGGCGGTTCCAGGATTCTTTTAAGGAGGGGACCAATGGTAATTTTCCAACTTGTTTCGTTATATCCATTTTTGGATTCTCTTTGGCATTTTCTAGTACGTCATCCAATGCAGTTCATTTATGAGAATAAAACACTCGAAATGGATTCGGTTGATATCAATTATTTTATTTCAATGAATGAAATGAAAAAATTTAAGTTGCTTTTAAATTATAAAAGCAGTAAAAAAATCAGTACATTTTTTCCCCGCCCTGGAATCAGTTCCAAACTTGGTTCCAAACGCCACTATTAAAAGAAAACGCAATGCGAAGTATTATTTTTATTATAACATGACGTCGTAAGGAACCCCTCCCCTCAAAAAAAAAAAAAGAAAAAGAAAAAGAAAAAAGAAAAGAAAAAAAGAAAACATATACAAGCAAAATCACGATGTGACGTGAACTTTGTAATTTACGTTAAATATCATCCAGTGTTTGTCCTGTCATACCCGCAAAGCTACCATTTTAATTGCATATTTTCCTTTCATCTGCAGCAATTGATATTGTATGAAGCTAGCATGCTGGTTTGATATATCAGACATACCTGCATGAAGGGGGGGGGGGGGGGGGGTAAGTTGCAAATGTAAACATTCTTGCATGATTTTTGTAGAACCACCCCTCTTTTTAAGGGCAATTTTAAATAGAATGACATCAATTTTCATTTGGCTTTGCATAAAAAATTTACCCCCTTTTTGTACAAGCTCCCCCTTCCTGATAATTAATGACCGGTCCCTTATGTTTGATGATATGTCAGTCTGCTATCTCTAGTGTTGAGAATATGATGTGGCATATTCTGCTAATTCAGGTATCTACAATTGATACCAATTGGAATAAAATTTATTTATTATATATTTCATATAATGGCCACTTGGCTACAAAAGACATATTATATGAACCGGAATCAGACACTATTGTAAGTTATATTGATAGAATTGATACCATGTAGGCCTAGCTCTCACCCCCAATCCCCTCCCCAAGAGAGCCGCTACGCAGGCTAATGTAGGCCTATCTACAACTAACTAAACAGTCTATAATTTATCTACACATTCTACCACTGTTTCTCAAAAAACACCGATGCAGTCCAATCTAGTATATCTTACTAGTTTTTACCTTGAATTATAATTCTGCTGCTAGTAATAAGGGCATTTCAAAATTATTCTTCTATGATAATATATTTTCTGGAAATACATATACATACATGTTAGGCATGGCTGGCCAATTTGGACTCAATATTCAAGCTATTAGATGTTTGTCCTTACACACTTCAGTCAAAAGATACAAAAAACATTTCAGAAAAATCATCAGACTCTATGTCACTTAATTGCCAAGCTTCTACAGCAAGCTAGAGAAGCATTTCAAAATGATAATGTCATTGTAGCAGACAATTTTACTGTTGTAAATATAAATCATGATAAGTCTGCATTCTAATAATTTGTAAAATAAAATATTTACTATTTATATTCTATTAAAATTAAATTGATATTATATAAATTGGTTGTTTAAAATAAAAATAAAAAGTGTTATTCAACAAATTATTGAATGATTCAAATTTATCTATTCGTTTTTTTTTTCCACTTTGTTTATTTACTAAATATTTTTCATGTTATATTAAATTTTCTGTTTTTGTTCATTATTTTATTTCATCCAATCAAGTTTTTTTCATCTATTTTATTTACCCATTGAAATTCACTTGTTTTTATTCATTTACTAATTTATATTTGGTCATTTGGTTAGTTACATTAAACTCATAGCAATATGCATTGCTTGAATAGCTATTAAAATTGACAACAGCACAATAACAACTGTAGTTGCAGTGTACCTTGGACTTTCTTGATGAACATGTCTAAAAGCCTCATAATTCCTCAGACTTTGCTCCATAAGTTGCTTAGTTTGCACATTATTGTAGTATGCATTACCTAACAAATAACCTATACCTCCTAAAACAGCCATACAAACTGCACCCCCCAAGATATTCCCATTCAAAGTATTCAAAACTCCAACCATACCCCCCATTCCCAGACCTGCCTGACTGAATGGGTTTACTGTGTTGTTGAGCGGCTCCCAATGATATATGACACCAAAAAAGTAAAGAGTCTCTTGAATAAGGCTTTCAACAATCTCAATGAATTCTTGAATGGGGAAGTTGATAGTTGCAGTCTTTAGGGTTAAAACAGTGACATCCATGATAAATGGTAACATGGTCGGCAATAAATACCCATGGACATCAATCAGCAAGTCGACTAATACCAAATAATTACGCACATTGATTAACAACTCTCGAACTGCTCTGGCATTTTCTGGATTGCCTTGGGTGATTTCTCCTAGAGCTCGTGCGGAACAGTTTGTAGCTCTTTGTAGCATTTTGCATAATTCCATGAAATTTATGTAGTCGCTTACATTTTCACTACAGTTGACTTCAACACCATTTGATCTGCACAACCTTTGTAAATGTGCTTTAACTTTGAGCATATGCTTTAGGCAAATATATCGTTTGTTATTAGTAGCCAAAGTAGTTGAAGTAAGCCAGCATCTAAAGTTATGAAACCAGTTATGCTTTGTGATAATACATCCAGGATATGTGCATTTCTCAAAACAAAACCAACTAGCTCTCCTTGTGGGACAGAACAATTGCACAGGAAACGTTTTCGTTCTCCTATCATCAATTAGAAATTTTATGTCCGCTTTTTTCACTTTACCATTTTGCAAAGTTATTGTACCAAAATAAGAATATTCTACCTGCATTCTTTCAATGACTGGAAGAGGTCTTCCCATTAAAGTGTGACCAAAAACCTCATTAATTGCTTCCATCCAAGACTCAATTCGTTGTCCTGTCGAAGACATTATATTCTGATAAAAGAGCTTACAATGTTTACCAGAAATGTCTTTCTTTTTAATGCCTGAAAACGTTTGTGTTGCAATACAAATAAGTGCACAGAGCAGAACGAGCTCAGTTTCAAGATGGCGGACTGACAGATGGCGAATTTGTTTACGTAGAATGAAGCTTTTCTAGTCTTTGTTGTCTTGATATTTTCTCAATGATGCGAAAAGTAACAACTATAAAGACATATTTCGTACCTGCGATACTCAACTGTCTTCAACATTTATTTGATTTAGAGAGTGTTTCCTACCTTTTGAGAATCTATGTTAAAAGCTAGTTAGCAGGGTTTTCCCCTTGAGTATACGTCATTGCAACCTGCAGGAGCATGCGTAATCGGCACTATACGGATTTTTTTCGATGTATCTTTTCTCTGCGTCTATAAATTACAGATTTGCATTTCATTACCAAGGTTAATCATATTTAAATTCGTAATAACATATTATTAAAGGATAGACTTAGATTGTACAAACGTACAAACAAAACAGTTAATCATTTTAAAACCGAAAGGTAATGGGATTTTTCCCGAGGAATTTCCCCGGCTGTGATCGCGGGACTTTCCCTGTCGATCACGTGATACAAAATGAAAAAGAACAGCTATATACAGCTTCTCGTCATTCAAAGCTAAATATTTGTGACTGCAGCATGGCGACTTATGAGAAAGCAAAGTCAAAGAGCGATGGCCAAGAATCCAAAGATGGAACAGTTGTTCGTCATTTACAAGATGAACTAGCAAAAACATTTGGGGAGAACAAACTTCCATCAAAACCAGCCACCGAAGTGCATTTTGACGAGAAAGAGATTATGATTTGTAAGAGCCGTAAAGAGCTTAGCAAAGCAAGAAAAGTAAAGCTTCGTACTTCATGGCAAACACTTACAGGTAGCGAAGTTAAACTCTCTCAGTTTGATCCTAATTTCTTCGCAAAATCCAACAACATCCAATGCCGATCGCCTGGATGTCCACAGCAAAGAAAGCGACAGCCTGGAATAAAGAAAGAGGACTTGTATCTCTGCCCTACGCACAGAAAATCTTTAGAAGACTTCGTGGCGAAGACATGCAAGGAAAAAGAAGTTAATGTCTGGCAGTCGACTAAAAGCGAATACTTTGAAGGCTACACATCATTGATCGGGACTCTGGAGAACGCTTTTACATCCCTCACAAAACCACAGGCTCACGTTTGGCCAAAGTTTAAGTCGAGCTCCAATGTGGTGCAAGAAGTGTGTCTGAACATGAGAAATTATCTCATTATCGTCAATGCTTTGCTAAACCCAGACAATGAGAACGTTAACGTCGCATGTGGCCCTACTTTAGGGGTTCTGCATCAAATCTTGGTGATATTGAGAGATGATGGAGAAGTTATTATCCAAAGACTTACAGAACTTGTGCAACTACTTCGAACCCTCATGGAACATATCCTGTTTACATTTGGGGTGATCTACTCATGGATTTACCTATCCTTGAGTGGTAGTCCAGCCGCACAACTAGGTGCTGGTATTGGAGGAGTGTGTGGTTTTCTTGGATTTGCAGCAGGGCCTGCTGTTGGTGTCTTTACCACAATCGCAGGGGCTACCTTTGGTGGTTTGATTGGCAATGGTTTGTATGGTATATATCATCAAGATCATGCGACAGATGATGTAATGTTTCAGAGGTATCAGAACTTCATACAAGCCAACCATCAAGCCCAGAGAGATCCTTCAAGCTATCAAGTCCAAGCCATGCCTCAACCACAACCAGATACTGCTGTATATTACTTGACTGGAAGTGCTACTGGAGATTTGTTGCTACTTGTGCTACTAGTTGGAACAGGTGTTCCACCCGTACTGTAGAAACTACAGAATGAAAGAGATTTTTTCACAAAGCCAGCAACTTTAATCAACAAACATTTTGGCTCTACAAATCAAAATCAATTAATCAATCATTATCAATCAATCAATCAATCATTCAATATTAATCAATCACAATCAATATATTATTATCAATTAATCAATCAATCAATCAGTATCAATCAGTCAATCAATTAATCATTTAATATCAATCAAACACAATCAATATATTATTATCAAACAATTAATTAATCAATCAATCAATCACAGGTACTCAAGGTATTTAAGGACTGGGTCAACAGCCTTAAAACAAAAAAAGCTACTTAATCAAATTGTGATTGATTGGATGAATACAAATGCATGAAACTTTGCACATTAACAGGAAACCATTGTATAAGGATCTTTAAGACACATTTAGTGTTAAAAGTGGTCACATGACCTTGTGACGTCATTAAAACTGTGAAAAAACTTTAAAAAAATATCCGCCAAAACGTTTTGAAGCCCTGCAAAAGTTAGATATCAGAAATTGTTTAGTTTCTAAAGGTGTTTCGAGATTTGTATAGACAATATGACTTTCATTTTAATTTCCAGAGTTATTTGACATTTCTTGTCAAAATAGGTCACGTGACAAATTTGTTTTGTTAATATCTACTCGGAAGTAACGAAATTTTCAGGTATCTATACAAATCTCGATACACCTTCATAAACTAAACACTTTGTGATGTTCAACTTTTGCGGTCCTTCAATACCCTTTGGCGGAGAATTTTTTTCGCTTTTTCGCAGTTTTAATGACGTCACAACGTCACGTGATCACTTTTAACTCTAAATGTGTGTTTTAACGATTTCCTATTAGTGTGCAAAGTTTCATGCATTTGTATTCATCCAATCAATCACAATTTGATTAAGTAGCTTTTTTGCTTTTAGGCTGTTGACCCAGTCCTTAAATACCTTGAGTAGCAATTGCATGTTTAAAGCTTGATTAACACTAATACAGGGTTAACTCTGTAGCTTTTCCTTTGAAATAACCCAGATTTAGTGCTTATAATCAAATTTCAAACAGTCCTTGTGATCGTAGTCCATGTTGGATTGACAAATATGAAGTGATGCATGCAAATTTATGTAGAGCCAACAAAATACCGACTCGATATCTGTAAATGTCTTGAAAAAAAATTATCTATCTCTTGTCCAACAAATGTAACAATAATTGTTGAATTTCTATCATTCCAAATTTTTGATGATTTAATCTGTTTCAGTACTAAGGGTTTGATCATGTGTATACATATTAATTTACTTTGAAAATAGCTCATCAATGATTTTTGAATAATAAATCAATCAGAAATCAATGAATTAATCATTCTATTGATCAGTATCAATCAATCAATCAGTATCAATCAATCAATCAATCAATCAATCAGTATCAATCAATCAATCAATCAATCAGTATCAATCAATCAATCAGTATCAATCAATCAATCAGTATGAATCAATCAATCAATCAGTATCAATCAATCAGTATCAATCAATCCATCAATCAGTATCAATCAATCAATCAATCAATCGATCAATCAGTATCAATCAATCAATCATTATCATTCAATCAATCCGAATCAATCAATCAATCAATCAGTATCAATCAATCAATCAGTATCAATCAATCAATCAGAATCAATCAATCAATCAGTATCGATCAATCAATCAGTATCAATCAATCAATCAATCAATCAGTATCAATCAATCAATCAGTATCAATCAATCAATCAATCAGTATGAATCAATCAATCAATCAGTATCAATCAATCAGTATCAATCAATCAATCAATCAGTATCAATCAATCAATCAATCGATCAATCAGTATCAATCAATCAATCATTATCAATCAATCAATCAGAATCAATCAATCAGTATCAATCAATCAATCAGTATCAATCAATCAATCAGAATCAATCAATCAATCAGTATCGATCAATCAATCAGTATCAATCAATCAATCAATCAATCAGTATCAATCAATCAATCAGTATCAATCAATCAATCAATCAGTATCAATCAATCAATCAATCAGTATCAATCAATCAGTATCAATCAATCAATCAGTATCAATCAATCAATCAATCAATCAATCAATCAGTGTCAATCAATCAATCAGTATCAATCAATCAATTAATCAATCAGTATCAATCAATAAACCAGCTGGAGTATCAATCAATCAACCAGTATCAATCAAATCAGTATCAATCAATCAATCAATCAATCTATCAATTAATCAATCAATCAATTAATCAATCAGTATCAATCAATCAATCAATCAATTAACCAATCAGTATCAGTCAATTAATCAATCATTATCAATCAATCAATCAACCAATCAATAACAGCATTTTTTTAATGTTGATTTTCTTTGAAAATAGCTCATATATTATTATTTTTCAATAATAAAAAAATCATAACAAATCAATACTAACCACAACTAAGCCACTTCAGTTAGTTCATAACACATTTGAGCCCTAGCAACCAATCCGATGTAATACCTTGCTTTGCATGTGCAATATTGGCTTGTAAGGGATGGACCATATTAGAAAAGTGAAAAACAACAAAAAATAACAAAAAACATGGTTTGAAAATTAGAAAAAAAATACAACCAAAACCTGTCAGAAAAAAAACAACATACAAGCCCAACCATCCAAACCAAAAAAATTAATAATAATAATTAAAGGCTTTGACCCAAGGGAAAAACAGCATAACAGGCAAGCCAAAAAAGAAAGTATGCAAGGTTGAAACTTCCCCACCCATCCCCTCTTTAATTTGCTAATGGTCCGTCTCTAATGTCTACTGCGCACTACCCTGGCTCTGGTACCCAGGGTAACTGCGCACTTCCGTGTAGTTCAATCTGGTTGATTGAGAGGTATCCATTAAAAAGTCACAAAATTGTGATTTAATGAACTATTGTGATTCCTTTGTTCACAGAGTAGTGTTGAATCAAGGAAAACGTAGCAAAACAATAAATATTGAGCACTTAATCGACTTCTCTAGCAATAAGGTCAGATGTTGCGTTATCGTACACAATAAAATTATCAAGGATCCTGGTCAGCTAGGGAGGGGAGGGTGCGGTTGCAAATCAACGGAAATGTCACGGAAAAGAAATGCGCAAAATATTGATAGTGACTAGTGTCCCCCTCCCCACAAGCTTGTGGGGAGGGGGACACAGGAAGCCCGACACTAAAAGCGGCTGCGAAGGAGACTACTAGATCATGGACACGCATGCGGCCTGAATTCCAGACAGTTGGATATGACGGAACGGTTTCTCTCCCAGGAGAAGATTTGGACGAGTGTTCTTTTAGACAAATTACTCATGCGACTCGATGCAACGTTTGATGAATTTTCTTTTAGACAACGAACTACTCATACGACTCAATGCAAAACAAAACCGAAAATAGTTTATTTTCTTTAAGAAAGCACGTCAGGATTCTGCACTCTTGACGCACTCGATTTGCGCCAGTTCAGATTGTCGCATCATAAATCGCAACGACGTTAAAGCGCTACTATGTATTTCGATTCTTTATACAAATTGTTATAATTGGGACGTATGGTGACAACTCAATAAGATCTGCATCACGGACATAAATTTGTGTTACATTGAAGAACATATTGTGCTTGTGCCTTCTACGGCCTTTCTGGCTTAACGGCGAGTTTAGAGTCTATTTTTAATTATATTGAACCTGAAAGCCATCAAATTGGGCCAAAAGTAGTAAATATATCTATAACTTATATTTGTGCGACGGGCGTTGTTTAAGTTTGTAGAGAGAATTTGCAATTGAATATCTAATCGGAATTTTTGTGTTGTGATTAACCTTGATAACAACATCGATATTTTCAGTACGCCTTTAATACCAAAAACAAGATTCAAAGCTCTAAGAATTCCAGAATAATTTCAGACTGCAGCTGCAGTCACGGATCAAAGCAATATGTCTGCAGTTGCTCAGTTTTCACAAATCTTGGGAAACTTCGCACACGCACATTTACCAAAACCAGTCAATGAACTAATTCTTGACGAGAGAAAGATACCAATTTGTAGAAACTGGGAAGAGCTGTTCCAAGCAGGAAAACTGAAGTATCGTTCTGCAAAGCAAACACTCAATAGTAGCGACGTTCAACTCTTTCAGTTTGATCCCAATTTCTTCTCAAAATCCAACAGTATTTTTTGCCGATCGTCTGGATGTCAACAACAAAGAAAACGGCAGCCCAGAGTCAGGAAAGAGGACTTGTATCTCTGCCCTGCGCACACTACAATCATCAGAGAAAGCTGCAAAAAGTTATGCAGGGAAAAAGGAATCGATGTTTCACAGATTGATGACAGTGCAAACTATGACGAATACACATCATTAATTGGAATGATTGAAAATGTGTTTTAAATATTTCAAGGACAAAAATGTGCCAATACCTTTTCCTTGGAGTAAGTTCAAGCTGATCAAGTCTCGGTGCGTGCGAGAAGTGTGTCTCAACATGAGAAACTATCTTATTATCGTCAACGCTCTGTTGACCCCAAACGATGTGAACCTTGGCACTGACTTTACTACAACGTTAGTTCTGAAATCACTATTCCATATTTTGAATGAAGATAATAATGACGACGCCAGTATGAAGAGACTAAACGAACTCGTACATCTTTCATGCAAGAGCTCATGGAAAATGTTTTGAAAGCGTTTGGTGTCTTCTATTCTTATATACACTTTCCATGGAGTGATAGTCCTGGGGCACAAATAGGTAATAGCGTGGGTGGTGTTATTGGTTTTCTTGGGTTTGGTGCAGGGCCAGCCGTAGGCGCTTTTACAACAATTACAGGGGCTGTCTTTGGTGGTTTGATAGGCAAAGGTGTCTACAGTCTAATCCATAACTCACGAAGTGAAATTGAAAGAGGAATGACATACGATGAAATGTTTCGAGCCTATTACAACTTCATTCAAATCAATATACACACTTCGCAAATTTCCTGCTTCTAGTTTCGCCTCATGCTGGACCACAACCTGAAATCCATTTATACAGTTTTACAGGTAGTCCTAGAGGGGACCTCGATGTTAGTTTGATAACAGGTCCATCCAGGTCTGTACAAACTGTATAGAATGACCAGTGTTTCATTGAATCAACTTCAATCACTTAAATCTATCAGTCACCCAACAGTGATAGATATAAAAGTTAAACCTGCAATGGAAAACGTTTTGGCTCAAATGAATGAATGCGGATGCCTTCCGTGACTATAAAACATATCTCACATTGAGGAGGTTCGAGCCCCTCACGCTTCAGTAAGCACTATTAACCTTCCACTGAAGATTATATCAGAACACCAGTGCATAAACGCGTACGTTTTCCATTTGATTTCCTTTTTAAAAAAAAAATGAAATCTAGCACCCAAGAAGTGCAATTTCCAGCTATTTTTGTCGCATAAAAGCTTTGGATCAAGCTGGATTCTGGATATCATTATAACGGCATTGATTCCGAATCCCTAGTGGAGGCTGGACTCCAAAGACAATTTTTGGTGGGATTCTGGATTCCCTTACATGGGTCGCTCCACTCTAAGTTAAAACTGTTTATATTAGTCTTGCTTTGTTGATGTTAAAAGAAATTTAGAAACAGTTTGCCATATACAATACAACACAACACAACACAACACAACACAACACAACACAACACAACACAACACAACACAACACAACACAACACAACACAACACAACACAACACAACACAACACAACACAACACAACACAACACAACACAACACAATACAACACAACACAACACAACACAACACAATACAATACAATACAATAGACTTCATTTAAAGAGGGTAGCACTTAACAGTATTTAGATAAAACTGATGACCCTGTGGCCCTCATTCAAGTAGCGTTCGATAGTCCTTGGATAAAATCGAAATGCGACTCGACATAAACGCATTTGTTAGGGTTTGAAGTTTATTGCTTATGTAGCTCTTCAGTTAGTAGAGATGATGCTTGTAAATGCGCACCGGTCAGTAAGCCTGCTTTGCATATAGTCGTAGCCGGTCGTAAACATGCAGAAATATAATAAAGACATTAATTGGTATTTTAGGCGTATTTTACCAGTTTATATATCTTTAACCTTTAATTACACATTCATTCATTTCTTTATTCACATAGTTATGTATCCATATATTATAAGAGGTAAAAACTATTAAGATCAATAGATTGAACTGTGTTGGTGTTTCTATAGAAATAGTTGTAAAACGTTTAGATATGTTGTACGACATCAAGAGAATAAAGAAAGGGAATGCAAAACTGACGGTTCGGATGTTAGTCCTTCGTCGGAGTAATATATCTGTATCCATGCAATGGCGTGTACATTTGTTCAGAATAATTTTTTCAATTATATGTAACTTTTCATCCACTCACCCATTTATTGATTTATTACATAGTTTATCCATTTCTTTTGCTATTTATTCGCTTCTTACTCGGCCTACTCCTAAGGCGCTGGACCTAGTCTAGTTTACCTTTTCAATCTACATCATGGAACTGCGGTCAAACGTCAGCGCATGCGTTGTTATTTGCATTTGTAAACAATCAGATCGTTTGGAAATTCAGGGACTCAATTAACAAGAAATTCCGTGAATATCTAAGGTTCCACCAACTCTTTCTTAAATTCTGTTTGTACCTTAAAATTGCTTTTTTCAAATGCAAATTTTCAATATCAATACATTTTGAGAAAAAAACGGGAAAAGTGTTCTCTTTTGTACTGCTTTCTTTAGAAGTCGCTACGCAGAAAGGAGTGGGTACGAGATAGTTTTATCGCAATGTCATGCTCGAAGACAGCGTTTTGCTCCCTCATATCAAATTGGTTTGAAATGAGGGAGCAAAACCAGGGAGCAAATATGTTGCAAAAGTTTGTTTCAGGAAAAAGCTCCCTCATGTGCACCGGTTTTAATACGAGGGAGCAAAACCCAGGAGCAAAACGTTTGTTGCGCAACATATTTTTGGCGTGAAATCGTTAGTACACACGAGGGAACTCCGGGAGCATGTTGCGGGAGCTTGTTGCGGGAGCAAGCTCCCTCGTGTGTACTGGTCATAAAAAATGACCCAGGAGCATGTTGCGGGAGCGTGTTGCAGGAGCAAGCTCGCTCGTGTGTACCGACCTTAAATAACCTCTTATTAAGCCAGAGTCTAGCAGTGTTTTTAGCATAGACAATAGCCTTGAAGCATGATGACGTTTTACCCCCGTCTCTATACCATAATAGTTTTTAAAATCCTTTCATATTCAAATTTCATATTCCCTCGAGAATACAGGAACAATAGTCATAATTAGTGAACAAAACCAATGTGAAAAGGATTCTGGTCTAGACACGGGGGTAAAACGTCATCATGCTTCAGGCTTATTAGCATAATTACTCGTGCCCAGGCCTCTGGCACGAGTATTAATCTGCAGAGAGTTTCTTATTTTTTTTATTTTTATTTATTTTTTTTTTTTCGCTGTTAGAAGTTTAGACAAGTTCAGACACGTTCCATCAGGTCTCCGCATCCACATTGCTAACATATTAAATTTATTTTATTTTCCTTATTTCGAGAAATAAATATCATTTGAGCCCGGACTCGAACCTGGGATCTTGGGGTTCGAATTAGGCAAGTGCCTAACCACCGCGCCATCAAGACCCATGCGATGACGTAGGCGAAAAATAACTACTTATAGCTGACGTGTTTGAATTCATCGACACACGATCATCAATTTTTAACTCGTGGAAATTTGCGAAGCAAATTCCACGAGTTTTTCGAGTGATATGGGCTTCGAAATCGGCAAGTACTTCATGTATCCAACGATTATAAAAAAACTTGCATAGAAACAAATGTAGAAAGGAAATATAAAAGAGGAGAACATGAATAATATCATCATGAATAAAGTGAATGAAAAAGTCCATAATGATGAATGTTTATTTGATATCAACCTCGAATGACAATATGAAATACATGTAAGGACAGTATTATCAAGGATTACATGAAGTACTTAGCCAAATTCAGCATTCGATATATACCGTAAACTTCCGGTTACTCGTCTTAAAACATATGTAAAAACACTTCCGGTCGTGAAACCGCTGAGTCCAGTCAACATGCGAAATATTCACTTAAGAAACCCCTCAAAAAGACGGTCAATACCATGGTATTTAAGCTTTTGAGTAACCGAAATCCGGTACCTAAATACCACGCAATGAAAATGGTCAAATATGTTCGAAAATGGATTTAAACAGAAAACAGAGATTTAAAAAAATCTTCAAATATGTTTGGAAATTGATTTGAAAAGAAAACTGAGATTTTAACATTGAAAAATTTATAAAATCAATGTCCGCATAGTAATAAAGATAGACATGCACGTTTTCTTCACCCAACTGTTGTAAATACCATGGTATTTTCGGTCAATACCATGGTATTTAGCTTTTGAGGCACACAAATACTGTACCTTTATGCAAAAGGCCACGCAATAAAAATGCTCAAATATGTTTGGAAATTGATTTAAACTGAAAATTTATACCACGCAATTTAAAAATGTTCAAATATGTTTGGAAACTGATTTAAACAGAAAACAGAGATTTGAAAAAATCTTCAAATATGTTTGGAAATTGGTTTGAGCAGAAAACTGAGATTTTAACATTGAAACATTTATAGTAATAAAGATGGACATGCAATCTTTCTTCACCCAACTGTTGTAAATATACCATGGTACTTTCGGTCAATACCATGGTATTTTCGTTCAATACCATGGTATTTTCGTTCAATACCATGGTATTTTCGGTCAATACCATGGTATTTAAGCTTTTGAGTAACCGAAATCCGGCACCTACATACCACGCAATGAAAATGTTCAAATATGTTTGGAAATTGATTTAAACAGAAAACAGAGATTTAAAAAAATCTTCAAATATGTTTAGAAATTGGTTTGAAAAGAAAACTGAGATTTTAACTATTGAAACATTTATAAAATCAATGTCCGCATAGCCTAAAGATAGACATGCAATTTTTCTTCACCCAACTGTTGTAAATACCATGGTATTTTCGGTCAATACCATGGTATTGAGCTTTTGAGGAACACAAATACTGTACCTTTATACCACGCAATAAAAATCTTCAAATATGTTTGGAAATTGATTTAAACTAAAAAATTTATACCACGCAATTTAAAAATGTTCAAATATGTTTGGAAACTGATTTAAACAGAAAACAGAGATTTGAAAAAATCTTCAAATATGTTTGGAAATTGGTTTGAGCAGAAAACTGAGATTTTAACATTGAAACATTTATAGTAATAAAGATGGACATGCAAGCTTTCTTCACCCAACTGTTGTAAATACCATGGTATTTTCGGTCAATACCATGGTATTTTCGTTCAATACCATGGTATTTTCGTTCAATACCATGGTATTTAAGCTTTTGAGAAGCACAGCTACTGTACCTTTATACCACGCAATAAAAATGTTCAAATATGTTTGGAAACTGATTTACACAGAAAACAGAGATTTAAAAAAAATCTTCAATTATGTTTGGACATTGGTTTGAAAGGAAAACTGAGATTTTAACATTGAAACATTTATAAAATCAAAAGCTAACTGAAGAGCTAAAAGACCTTGAAGAGAAAAATGCAAAGATGCTTCAAAGTTCAGTTTGCCACAAAGAGAAGATCCATAATGAAAAAGCAAAAAAGCAGAGGGCTGAAAAAGTAAAAGTAACAGTAAGAATTGTGAAAATTCCAAAAGAAATTACCCAAACAAACAGAAGAAATGAATTTTGCAGTGCTGGAGATATAGATGAACAGTTAATATTAAATATAAAAGGCAAAAGAAAGCTGCAGAGCATGTTTTTTTTACAAAGCCTGATTGCAAGTTGATAGATTCTGGGGCAAACATTTTGATAAAGCGTCTGCTGAAATCTCGACCTCATCCAGTCAACTTAGACAATGCTAATGATGATGCCAATGATGACAGTGCCGACAACAGTGCTGATGATAATGATGGTGACAGTGATGACAACAGTATAAACGGTGAAAGTGATGACAACAGTGATGACAATGATGGTGACAGTGATGACAACAGTATAAACGGTGAAAGTGATGACAACAATGATGATGCCAATGATGGTGACAGTGATGACAACAGTATAAACGGTGAAAGTGATGACAACAGTGATGATGACAATGATGGTGACAGTGATGACAACAGTATAAACGGTGAAAGTGATGACAACAGTGATGATGACAATGATGGTGACAGTGATGACAACAGTATAAACGGTGAAAGTGATGACAACAGTGATGATGACAATGATGGTGACAGTCATGACAACAGTATAAACGGTGAAAGTGATGACAACAGTGATGATGACAATGATGGTGACAGTCATGACAACAGTATAAACGGTGAAAGTGATGACAACAGTGATGATGACAATGATGGTGACAGTGATGACAACAGTATAAATGGTGAAAGTGACGACAACAGTGATGATGACAATCTTGTCAACAGTGATGATGACCACTATGATGACAGCAGTGATTACAATGTCAACGATGCTAAAATGCTCAACATGTACAATTACAACAATTCATCTGATAGTGATGATAATATAGGACCCTACTAGCAGACCACATCATGTAGGCCATTCCTTGAGCCTCTATCAGAATGATAGACTTTTTAGATAGGTTTGAAATGTTTAAGCATAACTATGCATCAACTCAGTATTGTTATTGGTCAATATTATTATTGTTATTTGGTATGTCATATTGCCAAAACCAATAAATATTGTTGTTTTGATAGTTTTGTTTACTCCTTCTTTACTGAAGTAAAAAAATATGGTCCCCTGTAAGACCCATTACAATAAAGCAACCATCCCCAAATACACATGAAAAAAAAATATGACCCTCCCTACAAATTTTCATTTATGCCTTCATTTTTTTAATTTATTCCTTTTGTTTTGTATTAATTCCTTTATTCATTATAATGACGATGTGAAAGAGAACTTCAAATTCAGATAGACAAAATATGTATTACAGAATTCACAATCAATTACACAATCTATTTATACAATTCAATCACACAATTTATTAACACAATTAATTTACACAAATCACTAATAAAAAATCACCACAAATCACCAGTACATCAGTCAGCTTAGCCTGAAAGTAAAGAACAGCAAATGATTAACATAAACAATGCATACAAAACCAATTATACTATTAAACTATCACTATTTGGATAAAAGTCCATCATCATAAAGTTATGACCATATTTATCAACAATGGTGACACTCTCAGGTTTTTGCCATAACAGTAAACAATAATTATTTTGTGTGTTGTCTTCATTTGATTCATCCTAACAATAATAACAAAACTTGTTATTATGTAATGTTCATGTATAATAATAATGCTCATGTGCAATAATATATTCAAAAATGCATTATTAATTCATGAGCTGGTCCAATTTTGGTGACATGCATGAGGTTTTATACCCATAAAATACTCTCATTTGTATTCAATGAATCTTTATATAATATAAAGACTCTGGAGTCTTAATATAAATGTACACTGAATAGTAATGAGATTACTTTGCATGGTTCAAAGCAACCTCTGTTCAATCATGTGACCAAAATGGTCCAAGAAATTGAACTTGATATTTGAGAAAGTTTGTCACCCTTGAATTATTCTGAAGGACCACACTCAAATGTGGGATGTATATTCAACACACATCAGAAATTCTGTGCATGATCAGAATGACCACCAGTCAATTTTATAACTTTTTTCGCCTATTTTTCACAATTGTATTTGAAATATTTGGTTTTATAAATATTGGGGTTTTTGAAGTCATATAAAAAAACTTGCAGGATGTGTTTATCAAGTATAAAAACTGAGCTGTGCACTATACAAATACTTGATAAAACACTGCTGCTCGTTTTTACATAACACATAAAATTTTATTAAAGTGCATCCACACAAACCAAAGCCACCCTGACAAAATTTTGCTCAAATTTCTTATTGATCTAATCATTAAATTATTAATAAAGTTGAGCTTTTATTATTGTTTTGGTGAATAAGAACATCATGAAAGATATTATCTATGAATTTTGAATCAAACTGTTCATCTTGTATTGTTCTGAACTGAAATTTTTGAAAGATTTCACCTGGGTGTCCTTGGTTCATGTTTAGTTACAAGTCATATGTAAAAAATGGCATGCATGATTTTTTTAAATTTCAATTTGAACGAGACTTCTCTGCAAAGAAACAAAATTATATTTTCAAGGTAGGCAGTCTTTTTTTTGATAAAAAATATAGTAAACGTTGTATTGACTAGTCATTTTACATAAGAGCTATACTCAGGATCTTAGCCTCTACTCTGAATAAACGTAAGGCATAATATTAGTATAGAGTGGAAAGACCCGGAGCAGAATACAAGTATAGAGTGGATAAACCAATAGTATAGACTGATCGAGTGGAATTATAGTATAGAGTGGAAAATACACTAGGTGAAATTCTTATTTTTATTCCCATTTCCTTTGCATAAGTAGTCCTTAGTTCTTTACTCTTAATTTTTAAACAAGATGGCGTCCTGACAAAGGTATAGAGAGTTTGAAGTTTTTTTAGCAAGAGTATGAGTCTTTCCTAGCTCGCTTTTTCAATAAAGTAAATTATTTGAGCAAAACTGTATTCAGAGGTTTTTTTTTCTTTTCTACCGCATTTTTGACTGAAATGTCTATGATTGTTTGTATGCAGGTTACTTGGTTCCTTTGTGAAATTAATATAAAAACTTTTCAACAAAACATCATGGCAGGATACTTAAAGGCAAAACAAATGGTTTAATTCATTGTTTTCTTCAGTTTTTTATGATTTATAGCAAGTTGATTTCTTGACTTGGTATAAATTTGATGGAAAAAGGTCGACTTATACACCGGCAGATACGCTATTTGAAAATGAGCAATTGTTGGATTCTACGGACATTTTTTAAATCAATAATCATACAGGCCCGCATAAGATTCGTACAGAGTGGAAAGGCATTGAAAAAATAATCGTACAGGCATGAATAAGCCAGTAAAGAGTGGAAAATTTCCCCCAAAATAAATAATCATACATATACGTTTTCGGGACTTCAGCAATAGTAAATGGGTCTCTGAAAAATGTTAACTATAAACGAGAAACGATGGCCTTACTTACCAAGACAGTATATTCACAGGAGAAATCATATTTTGTTTTTTTTCTTCTCGGAATCGTTGTCGTTAAGTGTAAATTTAGTGTTTAGTGAGGAACAACAATGGTTAAAATGGCGTCGGTGTGTCAGCTGTCACATAAAAACTGCAGGCTCATGGTATTTAGGTACCGGATTTCGGTTACTCAAAAGCTTAAATACCATGGTATTGTCAAGGTTTTGAACGACTTTTATACCTCAAATATTGATTAAAAAAACAACGCAGACACTGCTCCAACGAACTGTTTTATTCGTTGAACATGACTTTTCCGTTAAATTGATATCAATGATCATCGAAATAAGTGTGCTTGAACAAGACTGGATGCGTTTATTGGAATATTATGGCGAAGTTTAGCGATCTTATCAACTTATGGTACTGAGGGATAAACGAGCTGATCACTCTTGCAGTGTTCAAAATGAATCGATTACAAAAGTGCATGGCTCCAAACTAAAGAAGAATGACTAAAGCAAACGAAGAAAGAAGAAGAAAAAACAACAGTTCAGCAATACTTTGGATTCTTTGAATTCTTTGGACGTAAACTTTCCAGGTAAGAAATGCTCATTTATGACCAAATTTAGTCAAACGTTATATCATTGGTCAGATTACTCAGTATAGATTCATTGCCTTTCCCTCGTGGTGATTCAGAAGTTTAGTGCGTTATAGCGATGTTGAAGGACTTTGTAGCAGCGACAACACGAGAGATCGACAACTCTTCCATTCGTGAGAGTGCCGTATTATTAACGGCAGAAAACGAAGAGGTCACTTTGTTGGCCGCCAACACCTCGTGCAGAGAGGTGGCCATTCACATGGCAAAACTCTGCATTCCAAATGCCATTACGAGTGAAAATACTAATGATTTTACGAGTGAAAAAAGACCAACTGTTCGTGATACCAACGCAAAAAATAATTACTCTGTTAAAAGTGAAACGAATGCCTTAATGAGTGAAAATACCAGTGGTTTTACTAGTGAAAAAAGAGCTGCTGTTCGTGATGTGAAAGCTGAAATCATTGACAATGTTGACAATGATACTAGTGAAAAAACACAAAGAGATCAAGTTACCAATGGCAACACAACTCGTGGAAATTGAATTTTGTCGAAACAAGAGATGATGATATTCTGCATTTTACATTATTAGTCACAGGAATGTCACCATAGTCTAGTATTAAAACAATAGGCAATGTTTTGATTGATATTATAGCTCTATCAATGACTAAACATGAGTGATTTATCAGGCTTCTTCACAGAACCCCCCCCCCCCCCCCCCCTACATCAAGATTGTTAGCTGCACCAACTTAGGCTATTTTCTTAATAATTGCATTTCAGAGACTGCAAGCTTTTATTTTGATAGGCAATGAGCATGGCTTAATTTGTACATCAAATGATAAAAACAATTTTAACTTTTACCATATTATAAATAAATATATTCACTTTTAGTAAAGTAAAGTATCATATACATGTACATATGCAAGTCTTCTTCATCGAAAATAATTTTCCTGGTATACTGCATATATCAATATTTCTAAATGTGGAATTAAGCAATAGTAATATGTTTAAATGACATAGAAGTCCATGTCAATATTCAATTACACTCAATTGGTTGATGCCACACTATGACTGTACAGTACTGGTAATATGCTAGGTGTCTGGTTTTCATATGCTGTCCTAGCTAACGTACATATGTTGCATTCAAATGAAGATGACTGTTGTAGTAACATGTTGCTGGAATTCATAAGATATCAAATGTTATTGGAATGCACCTCAAAACATAGGTTATGTTAGTGTGTTACAGGTGCTTGTAGAACTCCA
This sequence comes from Diadumene lineata, assembly GCA_918843875.1. NCBI lineage: Eukaryota > Metazoa > Cnidaria > Anthozoa > Actiniaria > Diadumenidae > Diadumene > Diadumene lineata. Next base: position 13,065,115 of record OU974074.1, on the reverse strand, counting down.
TGATATTCGTCTGGAGAATATAAACATGTCCCAGAATGTTCTTTCACAATTCATGTGCATTTGTAGGAAAAAATATTATTGCAGATTGTTTCTTGTGTAGTTGATATTCATTTGTAGAGAATATTATTGCAGATTGTTCCTTGTGTAGTTGCTATTCATTTGTAGAAAACATTATTGCATATTGTTCGTTGTGGAGTAAGCTGATGTTTGTTTGTAGAAATTATAGACTGGTCCTTGTGGAGTTAGGTAGTGACCATTTTTGTTCCAATTTTTCAGTATTGTATTTGCTTGTAAATGTCAAGTTGTCATAGGTGTTGATAGAACACACCATTTCAATCCTCTGTGCAGTTGTTGCATGCATGAAGCAGTAGCCATGTATATGCAATGTATAGTTTTCTGATCTAGAAAAAAATAATGAGAATTAAAAGAATCAAAAAGATATTATATAATATGATAACTGTAATGTGTGCATATTTCTATGACTGCAAATAATATCACTACAAAATCATTTAATGGAAAGTATACTTACCAAAATGGATGATGTGAAGCATTCATGAAAGATAAACTTTCGTAATTCCAACACCCTCCTCCCTCTCCCCCGCACACACACACACACATGTGATATATTTATTTAAGTCCAATGAATATTGGTTTGTGATCACTAAAATACCAGTAAGTAAAAAGCCTGCTGTGAAGTATTTGTGTTATATTAACGATTTATAGTATGTGGTATACTTTGTTATGATCTGTGTATATTTCTTTGTAGTGACCATGTATTCCTGCAATTTCTTTCTATCACACGAGTTATTTTGAATATTGACATAAAAGTCTCCCATAATTACTTTCAAACTATTTTGATCATCAAGGTTGTATTGTCTATGCACATCTTTCTTACCTGGAAAGTTGACGTCCAAGGAATCCAAAGAATTGCTGAAAAGTTGTTTATCTTCTTTCTACTTTTGTTTTTGTCATTCTTCTTTCATTTCGAGGCATGTACTTTTGTAATCGATTCATTTTGAAGACTGCTCACAGCAAGAGTGAACCAGCTCGTTTTCCCCTCAGTACGATAAGTTGATAACATCGATAAACTTCGTCATAATATTGTAATAAACGCGTTCAGTCTTGTTAAATCACACATATTTAGATGATCATTGATACCAATTTCACGGAACAGTAAAGTAGAAAGAAAGAAGAAAGTAATGTTCATCGAATAAAAAAGTTCTGTTGAGCTTTGAGCCACATGTTGACTTGAGTCAGCGGTTTACCGGAAGTTTACACAGGAATGTGTCGAAGCAGCATGACAAATTTAGCCAAGTACTTTGTGTAGTCCTTGATTATAATGTCCACACATATATATCATATTGTTATTCGAAGTTGTTGTTAAGAAGTCATTCATTTTATAAACTTTACTTATTTACTTTATTTGTGCATGATATTATTCGTTTTCTCCTCTTTTAATATTTCCTTTTGTACAGTTATTTCTATGCATATTTTTGTAATCGGGATACATGAAGTATTTGCCGATGTCGAAGCCCCTATCACTCGAAAAACTCGTGGAATTTGCTTCGCAAATTTCCACGAGTTAAAAATGGCAATTCAATGAATCAAACAAATGAACCAGCAAAACTTAGCAAAACTTATCAAATGAATCAAACAAATGAACTATCAAAACTTAGCAAAACTTATCAAACGAGTGGCAAAATCAAACCAGTTCTTACTAGATCTCATACTAGCACCATAACCATGGTTGACTTAGCAATGAATGCCAATGAATCTGTATCTGTTATGACTAATGAAATAAATTTTATGCCGAAAGGTATGCATAAACCTCGAGCTATACACAACAAATTCTCATTACCTTGTGTGAAACCATGTAATAAATTCAAACGTGAGAGAGAGCCATCAAGAATTTCATTGAAATTCTATAACAAGATTTTACTTAAAAAGAAATATAGGTGTATGTGTGTCAAAAGAATTATCCAAAACTGCCCCAAATCATCATTTCTTAGTTATATTGTACAAAATATATTTTTACTAAGACAAAAATTAGCAAAACAAAAAAGACCTTGTCCTCTGAGACATTTTTTTTTATCAAATGGAAGGAGTCATTCCAAATGCAAACAGCACACATGTTGTTTTATTCAAAGAAGGTTAGTTTTATCAGGTGATGTAGAATTAAATCCAGGACCTTGGCCAGTGAATTCTCAAAATAATCAGCTTGTAATATCTGATACACAATTATTAAGGAATAGACTAAGTCGGTACAATTTACAATCACTAGATGTAGGGGGACAAGGAGACTTTTTTTTTAGAAGTATCTCACATCAGCTGTATTCAAACCCTAATCATCACTTACAGATCCGTGCATATGGTATACAATACTTAAATGAACATCCTGAACGGTTTATAGAGAGCAATCTTGAAAGTTCCTGGGCTCAGTATTTGAATAATATGTCTTGTCAAGGTACTTGGGCTGATCACATTATAATACAAGCTGTTGCTGAAGCACTGCATTTAAGAATAAATGTTGTAGAAACTGAACACAATTTTACTGAGACAACTGTTGTGGAAGGAACATGTTTAAATAATAATCCTTTAAGAGATGTTTACATCGGTCACTTAGGTGAATCACATTATGTTTCTACAGTAGTAGTTGATAGTCATATAAATCAAAACATCCCTGAAAAAAATGATTGTACTAGTTCAAATGAAGAAAACTTATCTGTTTCTGGGTCTTCCAATAACATAGTTACCGAATTGACTGATTGTTCTAAAATTTATCAAAGTATTGAAATTACTAACAAAAGAGAAAAACGGAAACTTTACATGAAGGAATACATGAGGAACAGGCGGTCTGATAAGCAATTGCTTGACCAGGAGAACAAAATGTCAAGACTTAGGAAAGGGCAAAGTATAAATAAAAAAACAACTCCAGCAATGAAAAAAGCTCTCAAAAGATATACTGAGAAGAACAAAGACAAAAGAAAAGAAATAGATAAAATATATTTTGAGAAAAATAAGGATAAGATAAAAGAAAGAACTAAAATATATGATGACAAAAACAAAAATAATAAAAGAAATAGGAATAAACATGCATATTTAAAGAGAAAACTGAATGAAGCGGAATATGCTAAAAAAAGAGATATCAGTAAACAAATAGATCAATATGAACACATAAGACCAACCAAGAGAAAGATGTATGTAGATATGAATGAAGATCAGAACATATGTTCACAAAATCAAATGGTTGATGATAATGGACACCATAATAGTTGGACAAAGGCAACTTCTAAAGATCCCATTAAATATATACACTCTTTCCATGACAAGGTTAAGTCAGGGCCAGAGTATGTCTGTACTTGTTGTGATCAGTTGTGGTATAGGTCATCTGTAAAAAAATGCAATCGTGATGCTTACTCTAAATCTCCATTAGTTATCGTTGATGCTTGCATTACTGGAAATAGAAGCATAGACAATGTTGAATGGATTTGCACAACATGTGATTCTAATATCAGGGATGGCAGATTACCTACATGTGCAAAAGCTAATAAAATGGAATTTCCTCCTAAGCATGACATGTTGAATTTAACACATCTTGAAGAACGACTCATCTCACCAAGAATTCCATTCATGCAAATACGTGAGCTACCTAGAGGTGGTCAGTTAAGTATACATGGCAATGTAGTCAATGTACCTGCTGATGTTAATGCTACTGTTAATAGCTTACCAAGATCAATAAATGATTCTCAAACCATACCAATTAAACTCAAACGAAAGCTCAGTTATAAACATCATTATAAATTTCAGAATGTCAGACCAAAGAAAGTGCTAGAAGCAGCTAAATATCTTGCAGACACAAGTGAATTATTCAAAGCAGAGGGTGTGACAATTAAAGAAAATTGGATAAATAGTTTACAAGAAAACAGTAATGAGTCTGATGAGGAATGGCAGGATTTTATTGAGAATGACAAAGACCTAGTCAATGATTCAATTGTAAGTGATATAATAGTTAATGAAACTGACAATACCACTAACAATACAAATTATTTGTCTAATTTAGATAATAATGATAATTGGTGTGAAGTAGAGGAACGTCCATCAGGTAACATGGATACTTTATTACAAGAGCCAGATATAAATGAAAATGGTGATGATATAATAAGCTTTGCACCAGGTGAAGGTAATAAACCTTTAGGAGTGTTTATGGATAAAGACGCCGAATACCTCTCATTTCCTACTATATTTTGTGGCAAACGTAGACATGACAACAAAGATAGAACTACACCTGTACATTATAGTACTGTATGTAAATGGGAACTAAGGAACAGAGATAGACGAGTAGCTGAAAGTGTACCTAATATCTTTTTTAAACTGAAAAAGTTACAAATCAAACAAATCCAAGGAAGTGCTACTCTTTCATTGAGAAAATGTAAGACTAAAGGTAAAAAATACACAGCAGGACTATTGAAATGCCCAGAAACAGTTGACAATTTGGTAAGACTTGATGAAGGTTTTAGAGTGATAAGAAATCTTAGAGGATCACCACCATACTTTGAGAAGTGTAAGAAAGACTTGTTTGCTATGATTCGTCAACTTGGTAAACCTACATGGTTTTGTTCTTTCTCAGCAGCTGAAACTAGATGGGTTCATTTACTTAAAATACTAGGTAGATTAGTAGATAACAAAGAGTACAGTGATCATGAAATTAGTACAATGACATGGCAAAAGAAGTCAGAATTGATCCAAAATGATCCTGTGACATGTGCTAGGAATTTTGAACATATGGTTCAGCTTTTTATACATGATTTTATGAAAAGTTCATTGCAACCTATAGGTGAAATACAAGACTTTTTCTATAGAGTTGAATTTCAGCAAAGAGGATCGCCTCATATTCATGCTTTGTTTTGGATAAAAGATGCCCCACAGTATGAAACAGTCCCTAATGATGATATTGCTGCATTTGTAGATAAACATGTCACCTGTCATTATGACACATCTGAGGACATGACAGATCTAATGAACCTCCAAGTGCATAAACATGCTAAAACATGTAAAAAGAAGGGTCAGAAAGTATGTAGATTTAATTTTCCTCTGCCTCCAATGCCACGTACTATGATCTTGCAACCTCTTGACATATCATCATATGATGAAGCAGAACAAAAGACTATTATATCTAATTCAGAAGCCATAAAAACATTGCTTGAGGATATGAAATATGGCGAAAACATAACATTTGAAGAATTTCTACAAAGACTCAATCTTGAGGAAGACAATTACATACAAGCCATTAGATATACACTTAAACGGGATACTCTCTTACTAAAACGTCTACCCTCAGAAATACGAGTAAACAATTACAACACAAATCTTTTAAGAGCATGGCGAGCTAATATGGATATACAGTATGTATTAGACCCATATGCTTGTGCAGTATATATATTGTCATATATTACTAAAGGACAAAGAGGTATGAGTAGTCTTCTAGAAAAAGCATGTGAAGAAGCTAAGTCAGGTGACAAAAATATTAAAGACAGAGTAAGACATATTGGCAATAAGTTTCTTAATGCTGTTGAAATCAGTGCTCAAGAAGCTGTCTACCTTGTTTTACAAATGCCATTGAGAAGAGCATCTAGAGACTTTCAGTTCATAAATACTTCACATCCAGATGAAAGAACATTTTTACTCAAATCTATGAACAAAATCCAGGAACTACCTGACAATTCTGTTGAAATTGACTCAGACAATATTATTAAATATCAAAGAAGACCCCACAAATTAGAAAATCTCTGTCTAGCTGACTTTGTTGCTTGGTACAATTGTGTGTCACAAAAGCACAACTTGGAGGTATCTGACAATGCTCAGCATCAGATATTAATATTTTTGTTGAAACATCCTTATGCTCCAGAGATAATGACCAAGCTTTCAGTATTAAAGGCTACATATTGTACAGAAATGATTTCAGTCCATCTCAATCCACTAGACCTAAATATGGCACAGCAGTTTATATTAAACCAGACATGACATGTGAAACAGAACCTGTCAGATGTAATTACAATGAAGTAGAAATAACTATGATGAAACTCGATTATAAAGGCCAACCATTGTACATCATAGGCATTTATCGATCAACTAATAAAGTAACTATGGCAAGACTAATTGATGCCCTATCATATGTGCATACACAATACAACCTTGATGATCACAATAGTTTGAAAGTAATTATGGGAGACTTTAATGTCAATATTAATGAGAACTCCTCTGATAAAAAGAAATTACAGGAATACATGGTCACTACAAAGAAATATACACAGATCATAACAAACTATACGACAGACTACAAATCTTTAATTGATCATATATATACAAATATTTCACAGCAGGATATTGTACTTACTGGAATATTAGAATCTTACTTTAGTGATCACAAACCAATATTCATTCAACTTAAATAAATAATCTTATTTTATATTATTATAAAACCTGTAAGCAAAATTTAATTCAAATTCAGTAATCAGTTTAGTCATGCCAACTGTAATTGGTCTAAAATTTCTGAACTACAGTACAATACAAATTTTGATTTTGAATAGATGCACAATAATACACATCATGTGTGTGCGTGGGGGGGGGGGGGGGGGTGTTCGAATAATGAAAGTTTATCTTTCATGAACACTTCATTATCCATTTTGGTAAGTACACTTTCCATTAAATGATTTTGTAGTAATATCTTATTATTTGCAGTCATAGAAATATGCACACATTACAGTTATCATATTGTATCATATTGTATAATATCTTTTTAATTCGTCTTTTAATTCTCATTATTTTTTCCAGATCAGAAAACTATACATTACATATACATGGCTACTGCTTCATGCATGCAACAGCAACTGCACAGAGGATTGAAATGGTATATTCTATCAACACCTATGACAACTTGATATTTACAAGCAAATACAATATTCTCAAAAACTGGAACAAAAATGGTCACTGCCTAACTCCACAAGGACCAGTCTATAATATTTTCTACAAATGAACATCAACTTACTCCACAAGGAACAACCTGCAATTATATTTTCTACAAATGTATAGCAACTACACAAGGAACAATCTGCAATTATATTTTCTACAAATGTATATCAACTACACAAGGAACAATCTGCAATTACAATATTCTCTACAAATGAATATCAACTACACAAGGAACAATCTGCAATAATATTTTCTACAAATGACTATCAACTACACAAGGAACAATCTGCAATAATATTATCTACAAATGAATACCAACTACACATCGAACAATCTGCAATTACAATATTTTCTACAAATGAATACCAACTACACAATGAACAATCTGCAATTACAATATTTTCTACAAATGAATAGCAACTACACAACGAACAATCTGCAATTACAATATTTTCTACAAATGAATAGCAATTACACTTTAGGAACAATCTGCAACAATGTTTTCTACAAATGAACATCAATTATGCAAAGAGCATTCTGTCACTTGTTTATATTCTCCAAAAGAATATCATAGAATTGTACAAGCACCAGTAACACACTAGCATAACCTATGTTTTGAGGTGCATACCAATAATATTTGAGATCTTATGAATTCCAGCCACATGTTACTACAACAGTCATCTTCATTTGATTCAGCTAGGACAGCATATGAAAACCAGATACTCTAGCTGTAGCATTACCAGTACTGACAGTATAGTCATAGTGTGGCATCCCATGCATCAACCAATTGAGTGTAATTGAATATTGACATGGACTTCTATGTCATTTAAACATATTACTATTGCTTGATTTCACATTTAGAAATATTAATATATGCAATATACCGAGAACTTATTTATCAATGAAGAAGACTTTATGACATTTTCACTCTGTTGCATATGTACATGTATATGATACTTCACCAAAAGTGAATATATTTATTGATAATATGGTAAAAGTTTAATTTGTTTTTATCATGTGATGTACAAATAAAAGCTTGCAATCTCTGAATTGCAATTGTTAAGAAAATAGACTAAGGTGGTGCAGTTAACAATCTTGATGTAGCAGGAAAAACACTTCTCAGTTCATTTTCTGTGAAGGAGCTTGAAGTGCCTTGCTCATAAATCACTCATGTTTAGTAATAGAGCTATAATATCAATCAAAACATTTCCTATTGTTTCAATACTAGACTATGCTGACATTCCTGTGACTCATATGTCAAATGCATAATATCATCATCTCTTGTTTCCGCAAAATTTAATTTCCACGAGTTGCGTTGCCATTGGCAACTTGATTATTGTTTTTGCTACCTGAACTACATTCGAAAACCGACCGAAAAACAGATTTTATCTAGGAGAATAATTTGTGCTTATTTTCATGGTTATTTTCAATAGAAGTGCGAACACCGAGAAAATTAAATAACGTGTGAGCTCGAGCCGTTCGACGATGTCAACAGTTCCAGTTGACAATTTAAAATGCCCATCATAGTCGAGTAACTAGCTTTCCGATGTGATTTTGTATGTAAAAATCTATATTACTTTGATGTTAGTAAAACGAAAACAGCTTATTAAATCATTCACATCAAGTTAATCGCAATCTAATAGTTTCAAAATGGCGGTTCATCGGAAGTACTAGAGTTCGAGTCCAACACTGGGAACTACTGGGAGACTTGAAAAAAATTATTTTCTTATCTCTTGAGTTTTACCACATATTTTTCTTACTATTTTTGCTATTTATTATTCAATAAATTAAATTTTTTCATTCACGTTTTGCATTCTTTTCGCACTATTACAGAACGTGAATATTTTGTTATCGATCCGGATCGATGGCAGCGAAGTATTTGTGAGATATCAGATCGATGTTCAGACTATTATATTTGAGTTTATCTATCTCACAAATTAATCTTTATATACTAAAAACTGAGATCTGTGTTCTTCATCAGAATGTCCGAGTTACATGCCCATTGGGCGCTTCGATCATTTTCAAGATATATACAGCTGTTGTAATTACCAATGAACTTTCCATACATTGTAACAGCCTGATATTACATTTAATGCACATAGTTGGGTTTACATGATTTTATTTCAAGTTACACTAACAGAATAAATTATATTCAAAGCATGCTTATTATCTGTGTAATATCAGTTAAAAGCCTTCAAATTGAGGGACTGACAAAAATTAACAGGGGGAGGGGTGCAAATTTAAAATGGAGATGGAAATATAATCATGGCCCTCCCCTACTTAAAGGATTACAATATCTTCACTCTCCCAAAGCTTCCTTCCAGCAATACATTGTTTCACTTCTTTAAGGGTTCTTATTTTTTTCTGACTCTGCCCTATTACCAGTCCAGTAGTGGATCTATGGGAAAGGTTCAAGTCATTGCATTCTTATTAGTATTTTCCCAAAATATCACCAGTATTTCATGCGTACTGGATAGAGCACCCTCTCCTGAAAATGATGCAACCCTCCTGAAAACATTCCTAGATCCGCCTCTGCAGTCGCAACACCTTTGCGTTCCTTGTATCTACGCACATCAGTGCACATTGTCTATAACAACCATACATTAATAGCACGACACACTTTACTCTGTCCACCCAGACAAAAAACATGCACTTCTCAACAATGTGTCCAACTCGTATCACAGGGCACGAGTCAACCCTGCTATCAGGGTCTAGTTTATCAATGTTATGTATTTGAATAAAACTATTTCGCGAATCTGGCGGGAAAAGTGTTGTCACATTAGCGAAATTAAGGAAAATTCAATCGTTTATAACTTTCCGACATTACAGCTAAAACCGTTGTATCGCGACCAACTTTGTTCAGATTTTTTAGTCAATTTTCCTTTTCTGAGACTTCAATCAAATATGTAAATCAGTCGTTTGTCGAAACATTCAGGCCGTGTGAATGAAAATCAAAAGTTTTCCCAAGAAACGATCATATTCAAAGGACTTTAAAATGCAGTAGGACTTACAGATGTTTTTATTATCTTTGTAATATTTGAAAGCTGTTTGAATTCTCTCAATTCAAGTTATTTATCTCGGCTATTTATCAAGAAAAGCTCAAGTAAACTGTCGAATTGTTGTCAATTGACGAATAACTGATACATTTAGTTAGGAATGTTTATATTCGTAATTGAATCTCAGGCTGGAATTTCGAATCTCAGGCTAAATTGAGTTATTAAAGGTTTTGGTAAATAAATTGTTTCCCTTTTACAATAACATTAATTGTTGACCGAAAATAAGTTATCCGCATGCAAAATATTCGTGATTGAATCTCAGGCTGGAATTTCGAATCTCAGGCTGAGTTGAGTTATTGGAGGTTTTGGTTATAAATTGTCAACTTTCCCCTGTAAACTAATTGTTTATCTTGTACAATAATATTATTTGTTGACCAAAAACGAGTTAGCCGTATGCTTTTAGTCCATCTTAGACCAAAATATTCGGAATCGAATCTCAGGCTGAGTTATTAGTACTCCGCGTGCAGAGCTACTTTTTACGCAGAGTAAGTTATTGGAGTTTTTGGTTAAATTGTCAACTTTCCCGTACACAATAAATTATTTCCCTTTTACAAGAAAATTAATTGTTGACCGAAATTGAGTTAGGAGTATGATTTTAGTCATTCTTACACCAAAATGTTTGTTATCGAATCTCAGGCTGAGTTGAGATATTGAAGTTTTTGATCAAAAATTGTCAACTTTCCCCTGTAAAATAATTGTTTTTCTTGTACAAGAAAATTATTTGCTGGCCGAAAATGAGATATGCGTATGATTTCAGTCAATCTCGGACCAAAATATTCGTGGTCGAATCTCAGGCTGGAACCCCGAATCTCAGGCTGGAATTCCGAATCTCAGGCTGAGTAGAATTATTAAAGTTTTTGGTTAAAAAATGTCATTTTTCCCTTAAAAAAATCATATTTATTCAAAGAAAACCTATCGTGGATAATATATTTGCGTAACATTATCAATTTTTATATTTTTTTTAAGTATAATGAATATTTTAGTATTTGACCTTGTTGACCTCCCCCGGATTTGAATATGAATCTCAGGCTATCTGAATCTCAGGCTGCGAATCTCAGGCTAGCTTCACTTTGGTTCTATGCAGCATGTTCAAAGCCATCTGATGATTGAGGTCTCAGAAAAACCCATATGAAGTAAAGATTCGAAAATTAACTGGTCGCGATACAACGGTTTTAGCTGTAAAAGGTACCAATTTTGAAAGTGATTTAAAGAGTATTGGTCAAGTATTATGCCAAGCGATAAAAATTAAAAAAAACTGCCGCACTTTTTAGAAAATATTTCTTTTAACTTTTGGAATCTCTCAAAGGCCGTTAGTATCGAATCGTTTGAGGAAGCGACAAAAAATCCCGTTTTCACCAATTTCATTCATTTGACAATAAATGTGTCAATTAATACCTTTTATGAAATCGCATAGTAGAATACTTTGCTTAGCTGGTGTTACCGCTCGCAAGTTATGAGGCTCCAAAGATTCCGATAAACTTTGATGATTTTGGAGTCACATCGGAGCAAAAAGTTAGTGGGGTGGTCATCTCGAGAACGAAACTTCCGATGGCTATTAAACGATGAAAGTTTCAGCTCCAAAGGCCGACCCTTTTCTTTTGGCCCTGTCCGGTATTCTCTGGCAATCACACCATAGTTAATAGAGGGGAATGGTTAGGAAGCCCGGCAAACTTCAAAGGGGGAAACAATAGGCATTCATCTGAGGTTGAACAGGGACGTCACGTGATCACGAGGGTGCACACTCTCGATCATAACAACAAACATGGCGGACGGTTTAGAGAATTTGTCCTTGATTGGCGATGATTTTGAGGCTGTTTTAGACTTACTAGAACAAGATGAAGAAATGGAAGAGCATTTTACGGCTTCAGTTGAAGATGTCAGCATAATTTTGTTAGAAGCTTTGTATGAGCACGGTGTATGAAGAAAGTTTTCACCGGCCAGAAGACTTTGATCGGACATCTGACACTAAATTTTGCCTTTCGTTGTCTTTGTGTTGACGTCAAAACCTTTCTCTCACCACAAAACATTAATAATTTGTATTGATGTTGAACGCATAATCATCTTATAGTTATTTTTGGTGAGAGTTTGAAGGGACATAGACAGAGAACTCGAATGACTTTCATAAGAGATAAGTTTCGTGTAAAAATCATCTGAACTCGCATAATCTTCGTCCCAGAAAAGCAAAACATTTATATTTTACAACTGTATCAAGCATCTAATGGTGCTATTTCTTGTAGGCTCAACCTGGAATTTATAAATTGTAATGATTTTCAGAAATTCTGCAACACGCTACGATTGGCAACTAAACATCCGTTGCAGCCAGCCGATTACAAGCAGCCTGAACAAACTGTTCTGCCGGACGGCAGCATTTTGGTGGTTATGTTGTAAAAAAAATTCTGAAAAACATCAAAGTGAAAATTCAAGTAAAGTTAATTTCAAATCTGGTGAGTTGGTTTAACACAGAATTAGTTAAGGCTCGATCGTAACACGAGTGATAAAAGCAAGGTATATGGCATATTTCAAAATATACAAAGAAAATCTCTGATACCAAACAATTTCGACAATAAATATCTAAAACTAATATTAAAGTTTCTGTTCAAATCATTAATTTTGCATTATTATTATTTTTTCTTTCCCTTTTGTTGCGATAGCATAAAGGTTTATACCAGGTTCACCCGTAACAAATAATGAAAATACTTGCAATTTTGTTTTGTAAAATGTCTACTTTTTCCAGTTTATTTCACAAAGACTGGTTTCAAGGATGAGGCTGTTTTTGTTTTGAGTTTTTAAATGCTACAATCACTGAAAATGTGAATAGCGGAATAGTACACATATTATTGAGCATTGAAGTTTGAACATTGAACATTGAAGTTTGAACATTGAACATTGAACATTGAAGTTTGAACATTGAACATTGAAGTTTGAACATTGAACATTGAACATTGAAGTTTGAACATTGAACATTGAAGTTTGAACATTGAACATTGAACATTGAACATTGAACATTGAACATTGAACATTGAACATTGAACATTGAAGTTCGAACATTGAACATTGAACATTGAACATTGAAGTTTGAACATTGAACATTGAAGCGGTTTGGACATTAAAGTTTGATGTATTTTGTGTGACTGAGAAAGACTGACGGTAAAGCTTAACGTAACTCAAATTCAGTACGTCTTCAATCAAATTTTGATTTTTTGGCTTACCATTCAATTCAAGTATAGGTCGATATGGAATTTTCCTGTATTTACTATGAAGATACAAACTTGTAAGTTTGAACATTGAAGTTTGAACATTGAAGTTTGAAATGACCCTTATCGTCCATCGTACATATAGTTTGTTGTCATAGGACTCCCTTGTTGCTTTAGACAGACTGCTGATTGTGTGCACCTTCAGAACCACGTGACCAAGCATAAATCATAACAAAGAGTTGTCTCTTTGAAGTTTGCCGGGCTTCCTAACCATTCCCCTCTACTAACTATGATCACACTTAATTATTTTCTGATAAATACCACTCCTCCCTATCCATTTTTATAATTTGTGGAATTCCCACGTAATAGGTTGGTGTGATGACGTCATCAAAATGGCAGACGCTATTTATTATTAATTTTTCTGATGACCCCTCCCTAGCTATTTTTGTTCATGAATATTAATTAGGGGAATCTCCCATTTTTTATACTATCATGCGGGAGACTCACGGTTTCTTAACTACTATTGTTCCCTCTTGACGCACTCGTTTTGTGCTAGATTAATTATTGATTGTGACATAACATAAAATCGCGACGACGTTAAAGCGCTCTATTTCGACTGTCATGGATCCGCGAAGCAATATGTCACAAACCACACAAACCAGTCAATGAACTACGTCTTCATGAGAGAAAGATATCAGTTTGTAAAAACAAGGAAGAGCCGATCCAAGCAGGAAAAGTGAAGCATTGTTCTGCAGAGCAAACATTCAACAGTAGCGACGTTAAAGCGCTCTTATCTAATTCGACTGCCATGGATCCGCGAAGCAATATGTCTGTAGTTGCCCAGTTTCCCCAAATCTTAGTACACTCTGGACACGCACACAAACCAGTCAATGAACTATGCCTTCATGAGAGAAAGATATCAATTTGTAAAAACAAGGAAGAGCCGATCCAAGCAGGAAAACTGAAGAATTGTTCTGCAGAGCAAACACTCAACAGTAGCGACGTTAAAGCGCTCTTATCTATTTCGACTGTCATGGATCAGATTTCCCAAATCTTAGAAAACACTGAACACCCACACAAACCAGTCAAAAAACGAAGTCTTGATGAGAGAAAGATACCAATTTGTAGAAACAGGGAAGAGCTGATCCGAGCAGGAAAACTGAAGCTTCGTTCTGCAGAGCAAACACTCAACAGTAGCGACGTTCAACTCTTTCAGTTTGATCCCAATTTCTTCTCAAGATCCAACAGTATTTTTTGCCGATCGTCTGGATGTCAACAGCAAAGAAAACGGCAACCTGGAGTCAAGAAAGAGGACTTGTATCTCTGCCCTACGCACACTTCAATCATCAGAGAAAGATGCAAAAAGTTATGCAAGGAAAAAGGAATCGATGTTTCACAGATTGATGAAGGCGCAAACCATGAAGAATACACATTATTAATTGGAATACTTGAAAATATGTTTATTTTCGAAAACGAAAATATGCCAATACCTTTTCCTTGGAATACGAACAAGCTGATCAAGTCTCGGTGCGTACGAGAAGTGTGTCTAAACATGAGAAACTATCTTATTATCGTCAACGCTCTGTTGAACCCAGACGATGAGAACCTTATCACTGCCCTGTCTGCTTTAATGTCTGTTCTGAAAGAATTCTTGAGTTTTTTGAAAAAAGATGATATCGAAAGACTTAATGAAGTCTCAGATCTTTTTGAAAAAATCCTTAAAATTGTTTTGAAAGCGTTTGGTGTCTTCTATTCTTATATACACTTTTCATTTAGTGGTAGTCCTGGTGCACAAATAGGTGCTGGAGTGGGCGGTATTATTGGTTTCCTTGGCCTTATTGGTGGGCCAGCCGTAGGTGCATTTACAACAGCTGCAGGTGCTGTCTTTGGTGGTTTGATTGGCAACGGTGTCTACAGTCTAATCCATAACTCACGAAGTGAAAGGGGAATGACATATGATGAAGTGTTTCGAGACTATTACAACTACACTCAAACCAATATACACAATTATTTCCTGGTTCTAGTTCCGCCTCATGCTGGACGACAAGCAGAAGTCAATTTGTATAGTATTACCGGCAGTTCTACTGGGGACCTAGGGGTTGGTTTGATAACAGCTCCCTCCAGGCTTGTAGAACTGAACTGTATAGAGTGATATTTCAACAGTCATTCAAAAGCAACATTAGCAATAGCAACAGCAATATGTCACCCAAATACATTGACGAACTGATAAACGTATATAAACCGCAAGGCAAGAATTACGATCAAAGAACAAAACGATACTTAAAACAGCAAATACAAGAGCAACCACCTACGGTGACATGGTTTTCAGTGCAGCCGCCCCACGACTCTGGAATAGACTTCCAGATAAAGTGAAGAAGCACCTGATTTGAACTCTTTTAAGAAACTTTTGAAATCACATGCACCTGTTTACCAATTAATTTAATTTTGAACACTTTTCTTTTTCCACAAGCGCATAGAGAACTTTAATATGCGCTATATAAATAACTTTATAATATTATTATATTAAAGTTGCAAAAACACTTTTGGTTCGAAAATCTGGAGAACACGACGTCAATACAAAGGCACACAAGCCCAATGCCTATACGTGACTGAAATCCATCTCTTATTAAGGTAATTCCGTAGTTTTGCACTGCGCACAGTTCTGCGCATATTTCGAATTCTAGAGTTCTACATTTCTTATAGTCAATAGATACAGAATTATGTTTGAGAAACACTTTAACGTAAAAATAGGAACAGTTTTCACATTTTCAAGCGAAAAATAACGAATTTCTTTAAACTCGCCTCAGTCCATACTCGGAAAAGCCTTGATATTATTGAATTTTGAGGATATTTATCAAAATATCACGCAAACCAATACGGGGACCTATCTTTTTTATCTCATAATATCATTTGAAATCATGTTTCATATATGATCGATGACAAAATTTTAGGGCTAGATTTTTCAATATTTCGAAAAGTGTTTCGTTCAAAGCGTCGATGAGGCCCGTAAAAATTCGAACATTTTGTTAATTTTGCTTTGTTTCTCTTCGCTGTTAAATTTTAGTGCAAATCTTTTGCTTTACATCAGTAGCCCTATGTATAAGGAGCACAATAAAGCACATTGAAAATATATGGTATTGACCAAGCTCATTTTCGCATGTTAGACACTAAATTGACAAAAGTGGGTATACTTTAAAAAAATTTCCCGCGAAATCCAATACGGGGACCCCATTTTTTATTTTAAATTTTTGATGAAAAACTCAAAATGTTTTACTGTAGAAAGTTTTATCAAAATTCTATGGCTAGTTCTATTTCTACGGAATTACCTTAAGAGGGGCTTGACTTCCTCTCTCTACCGTAACCGCCATACATTCCATGTTCGCAAGTGAATAAAGAGCGCTGGGAAACCATTCAAGTGCTCCCTGCGGTCTTGATACAAGGTGCATAATTTTGGATCAATTTAAACCAAATATTTTATTGTTTCCACAGCATTAATCTTTTCTAGCTGTAGATTGATTCTTTTGTAATTGTAGATCCTTTTAGATAAGGTTGTACCTCATTGTAGCTCATTGCGCCTTTTAGTAAGTACGGGCTAAATCAAACGAACAAACTATCCGAAACGTCAGTTTTCTCGAATCACTCTACGGTGTACAACTTATCGTTATATTTACGAAGTTATTCAAGATTTGGCGCTATATGTTGGTAGTTTTAGAAACTTTTGTTATTTATCATTTCTTGCATGTTCAGATTTCCTTCATACTCACCCTTTTTCAGTAAACTATTTCAAATCTAAACGTTCTTAATGATTTTGCACATTTTTAAATATTAAAAAATAAAATGGTGAGACTATTGACGTTATTAGTGCCCCGTTAGTGGCTGTTCTCGAAAATATTTTTAACTACTGCGATCACAGCGATCAGTTTGATTATTCTAACATAGACTTGATAAAAGTTGAACATTTTTAGATTACCCTAAGGATATTGTTGCAAGAGAAAAGAATACCGGGGTGATATACCAAATACCCTGCAAAGATTGCAATGCGAAATACATCGGAGAGACAGGCCGTTCACTTGAAACCAGACTCAAAGAACATAAGGTTAGCGTGCGCCTTGGGAAGAGCGTTGTGTCAGCCCTTGCAGATCATGCAAACTCACAAGGACATGACGTTGAATGGGATGAAACTGTCATCCTATTTAAACAAAACCAATGGCTAAAGCGGAAGTTGACTGAGGCGTGGTGCAATGCAGCAGAGAAGAATGCTTTAACCAACAGAGACTGTGGTAGAAAACTATAGATCCCTTGGAGTTCGTTGGAATGCAGCTCAACCTGGATCGGACAAAACAATGGATTTCAGCTCCCAAGAGATTAAGAATCTTTTGTTTTGTCCTCCAGATGGGGCAGCTTTGAAGTCACATGCAAGGCATCTATACCTGACAGTTATAGAACACTAGTTTCAAAGAATTAATTAACATTATTATCATTTTCGAACTAATAAAGATTTGTTTAAACATTTTAAGACGAAATTAAACGCTAAAAAACACGACGTTTCGACGTTGTGCAACGTCATTCTCAAGTGAAGTAAGAAAAGTTTGGTGAAGCTTAAGTTAAGTTATTTGAATAATAATTAGGGAAAATGCAATAGTTAAGAAAACACGAGAAAAGTACAAAAATAGAAAAACAATAAATGTACATATTAAAGTGCACAAAGGATTAAATAAACAGTTTTGCTCTAATTGAGTCACTTTGTGTGTTTAGCGTAGGCTTCAGTGATCGTATTAGAAGCATCTCATTGACAAGGCAGTCCCATTTTGTTTTGCATTTCTTTAGAACTTTGAACTGATTGTAGGTTTTCGCTCTTTGTGCTTAAGGTCTTGTTCAAGCTTTTTGCTGGTGAAAACAGGTTGAAGTTCAATGGCAATCTTTAAGCTAAGATCTTTCAATTGCTTTCTCACAGCGTTGGCAGATTTCTGATCTTTGAAGGGAATCTGTATGCGAAGAGTGTTAGTCTCATCTGATTCACGTTTTGCACGAGGATTTGAAGTCGAGTAGTCATTAATGAAGCTGTTAATAGTAGTGTTGATGAGATGATCTGGGTAGTTCAGTTTAGAGAACGTATCACGTAGATGCTGACATTCATGAAGAAAGGATTCGCGTGTGGATGATAAGGCTTGTGCACGATGAAGCATTGTCATCAATAAACATTCTTTGTAGCGGGTGTCAGTGTGACTTTGATGGTGTAGTAAGAGACCAGAATTTGTTGGCTTGTGATGAACTTGTGTCTGTAGGTTGTTTCCAACTTTCTTTATCACCATTCCAATAAAAGCGATCGAATCATTAGATGACAGTTCCATTGTAAAGACAATGTTGGGGTGAAGACGGTTAAGTACACACAGAAAGTCGTTGGCAACATCAACATCAGGCATGCTCACGAGCGTATCATCAACGTACCGCTTATAAAATGGTGGAATTAAATCATCATGACGTAGTTGTTCTTCTAGGTGGCACATAAAAACGTTAGCCAGCAAAGGACCTAATGGGGAGCCCATTGCCACACCCTCTGGTTGCTCATACAGTTGGCCATTAAATTTAGCGCGCGCATTGTGTTAGTTTTTTTAAATCTTGACGTTTGTAAATAATACTTCACTTGTTTTTCCCCTGCTCTGAGGATGGACCAAAGGTTCGAAAGCTCGGCTATATAATTAAACATTTATGTGGAAGAAACGGTTTATTATTTGAACATTATGCGCACATACAAATCATCTTTATCTTATTATCGTCCGGTCAACGCTCTCTTGAACCCAAACGATGTGAACCTTGCCACTTCCTTGTTTACTACAATGTTTGTTCTGAAATCACTCTTCCATATTTTGAATGAAGATAAAAATGACGACGCCAGTATAGAGACTAAACGAACTCGTACATCGTTTGCAAGAGCTCATGGAAAATGTTTTGAAAGCGTTTGTTGTATTCTATTCTTATATACACTTTCCATGGAGTGATAGTCCTGGGGCACAAATAGGTATTAGCGTGTTATTGGTTTTCTTGGGTTTGGTGCAGGGCCAGCCGTAGGCGCTTTTACAACAATTATGTGACTAAAATACATCTCTTATGAAGCGGGGCTGGACTTCCTCTCGCTACCGTACCGTAACCGCCATACATTCCATGTTTGGGACGCCAGTGCACAAACACAAATAAGCCATCATCTGGGCGTATCTAAGGGGGAGGTGTCACTGGGTTCCCGTGATCCCCCTTTCGAAGTCATGGATTAAACAAATCTGACCATTGACGACGTCATAGCGACAATTTAGTATATTAGTTATCAGCGACTAAAACACAGCGATGTAAAAACTCGTCTCCTGCATTATTGGTTTTCATCAAATCGCTGATAAATCGATTGTCGATCCCCTTTAAAATATTCATTTTAATACTAGAGACAAAGTAGCCTGCATTGCATCCGGAAAAAAATTGTCAGTAACCAGAGAAAATTCCGGATGCAATGCAGGCTAGAGACAAAGAATGAACATGCATCAAATCCATTGTGTAATAGTATACAATAAGCAAATGTTTACAATCCCATGCATTCAAGTTTGTCAATAATATTTACAGGACAGAGGCACGCCGAATATATTATTATGTAATATATATGTGAAGCATTTTAGCGTTGGATCCCGGGGGGGGGGGGGGGGGTACTATCCTTTAACGATTATACGGGGATTATCCGCTGAACAGGGTATGGTTTTTCGACCTTGGTGTCATGAACAGGGTATCCAATTCTACTCTATTTCTGATTTAATCCAAACTTCCTGTCATACTCAGGGCCCAAAAAAATGAGAGAAATTATTTTGCATTCAGGAAATCGGCAGGAATAAGATCGTTGACTTTTTAAAAAGATAAGAGCAGCACGTGTGTCTGAATTGATATATTTATACAAACCATATAATGTAAACAATTGCAATTTGTCATAAACAGGGTATGGAAGTTAGGTATTTTTACTCGGGCTTCCGAAGGAATGCCCGAGGTATAATTTGGGCGGGTTTTGTGTTTTTCTGTCTCCGCTGTTTTTAAATTTTCCGCACTTGTATTTCTTTCGGCTCCTGGTTTGTGATTGGATGCATTCATGTCGATTGTCGATTGTGATTGGTGAAATTAATGACGTGTCATGTCAAACGTCCAAAAGCAGGTCAGGAACGCCTGGGACATCACAGTCAATGTTCATTTAATCTATTAATCACAGTATTCTGAAGTTTTTTTCCGCTGTTCCTTTGCTATATTGCTGTGATATTTTTAGCTTATGCGCAAATTATAATTTGTTGTAAATAGATTCGACAAGGTTTTTGCAATGCGTTTTATGACAAGCAAACTTTCCGAGCGTACAACAGAGCGAGTCTTTCACAAGTCCGTTTGATCGAATTGAGCTACCTCGCAAGTCTTTGTAAGTAAACTACAAAAGAAGGCTACTTAGTCTGCGACCTGCAGACTCGTCGAATTTACGAAAACTCCGTGGAATTTGCTGTTTTTAAGCTGGAATCATACAAAGGATCATTGTAAGTGAAACAACTATTATTTTAGACACCAAGAATTTAAGCTGACTCTGACAAGATTGATTGCAGACAATTGCTTGGTATACGGAACAAACACATGACTGTGAAAAGTTCATATTAACACCGAACGAAACAGACATTAACTACTTTGTTGTCGATCGAATTGAACAATATCAAGTGATTGAATGACCCAATTATGGGATTAAAAAAGAACAGATATAATATAGATCGCTTTGTTATTTGTCAAAAGATGAATAGGAAGACCCATTTGCAATTGTTGCAATAAAATTTAACAGCTAAGACGAACTATAGTGTGTAACAATACTTCAAGAATTGTACGTGGTCCACTACAGCCCTGCAGTACGATTATTATCTTGAGCAGATTTCTTGATGTCCAGTGTGTACAGAATTGTTTTTAGAGTGAATATATTTCAATTTTTAAGTGTTTAAATTGGGATTTGATCTATCTCTTATAATAACGTTGGCCGAATAGATCAATGTTATGCTCCAGTGCTCATGAACCGGCGGTAGTGGGTTCGATTCCCGTTCATGCTACATTATTTTTTTCTTTCTAAATCTATCTGTTTATTTTTTCTTCTTGACAAGATGTTTTCAAATTTCACATATGTTTATTAATGAATATGTAGTAACAGAAAAGTTTTTTTGGTGGTTGTTTTTAAAGGTTAGAATATAGAGCTTGTCAATATTTATCGCTGTTATCTTGTGCTATTTACCTGTTGACAACAACTTCGTTTTTCTTCACAAATGAAATGCTTGCTGATTGCGTTTGACAAGCAGACAACTTCAAAATGAAGATACATAATTTAATTTTTGGCGTATAAAAATTGATCAGAAAAGCCCGAGTTTACGCAGTTATGCGTCTAGTTTGTCATAAACAGGGTAGCCCCTACAAGATCCCAGCGGAACACCCGTACCCAGATCCCCCCGGGCGTTGGATATATATGCCGTGAAACGAGCTCTCCGCATAGCGTAGCGACGGAGCGAGAGACTGAGGAAGAGTCTAGGCTGCTTCGGCAGACATGTCACTTCGGCAAGTAAGCCCGGGAATTTGGAAAGGGTACTTTCGGATTCAAAATTTCCTGGATTCCAAATTTGAAGGTCTGCAGTCCCCGGATTCCACTTTTCAGCTTGCAGGGCCATAACGTAACACTCGGGAATTTTTCTCCAACAATAACATGACTTGTGAATTTCGGCTAAATTATAGAATACCCTGTCACTTATTAGCATAACAATAACATCTATTGTTAATATTCTTCGTTTTCAAAGAATGCCGCTACTGGAATCACTGGGTGACAGGGTATTCTATAATTGCTCCGCATAGTGTAAAAATCGGAAAAAAACGTTTGTTAGGTCTGTATGCTTAAGCGGCGTTTACACGAGCAATTTTTCCTTGACAATTTTTCCTTGACAAAAATTGCTCGTGTAGATGGAGTAAAATGGACAATTTTTCCTTGACAAGGAAAAGCGGGTGTGCTGGCTTTTTCTTGACAAGGAAAACTTGTCAAGGATGAAATTTGTTCGTGTAGACGGACATCAAGGAAAATGTGGCAAGGAATAATATAAAAATTAGGTAAACCTAATAGCGGAGCTCCGATTTAACAAAATGAATTCTTTATTCAATCATTCATTCATTCATTTGTTCATTCACTACCAATTATCAAATTGTTGATCAATCAATCAATGAAAAATGGACATAGATAAAAAAGTAAACAAATAAATGAATTAATTCATGAATAAATCCATTAAATAATCCAAATAATTATGAAAAGAAAATAACAAGCGAGGGATAATTTTCTCTCTCTTTTTTTTTCTGCTATGTTATTTTCTTTTCATGATCAAATAACCATATAATCAATTGAAATATTCAAATCTTTATCCATGCGACAACATTTTATTATACGCAAGAAGTATGCACAAAAATTGGAAAAATATCCGACCGTATTTCTGTATTCCTTTTATGTTGTTGTGCATGGTAAAAATAGCACTTGTCAATCAAAATTGATTGTCCAATGAGAAGTTAGAAAAGCTCTCGCTTTATGCTCTTTCAAGTTTGAAAAAATGTTTTAAAAATCGACAAAAATTTCACTTTTCTGGTGAAATGTGTAATGAATTACTTATTGGTAATCTAGCTATCTAATATGGCTGTGCATTTTTTTAACTCGTTAAAAAATAGCTAGTATGAACTTTTGAAATTTTAACTTGCAGACGAATTTATATCATACAAACGTTTTATTGCAATTCAATAACAAATCAAAGAATTACAAGAATCAAATTAAAAAAAAAACACACATAAAGATCTCAACGATGGAGAAATATCTTACAAAAAGAAGTAAATATAATTATTGCAATCTGCTTCGATGTGGATGGTAAAAAAGAAATTCATTAAAGATCGTCAAAAAATGTAAACATACCGGCGCCACGTTTCTTGTCCTGTACTGTCACTTTCCGCTGAACTTTTTGTCCTCAGTTTTGATTACAATAAGCTTGTTCATGTTTTTAGAATTTTAAAAGTGGCAAAAAACATTTTCACCGCCTCTAAAAAGTTTACACAGTTCAACTCAACAGCGATGGCCTGGCAAGCTCGTGTTGCTCGATCACACGTTGTGCTAAATTTGCATTTCCATCCCTTCCCTGAACTGGCAGTCCTACTTTGTTGACAAACATTTAGTGTGAAAAGTTTTTTTGTCGTGAATAGTTGATAAATCTGCATTGATCCTAAGGCTCTCCGTGTTATGAATATCCCGTAAAAATTGATGAATGAACAGAGTGAAATTATATCTTCGTGAGTCGTGCCGGGTTCGTCTTGCTGTAAACCTCTTTTGAATTGATGCAAATGCAGCGCATATTTGTTTTGTTTTTGTTTTTATGAAAGTTTTGTCGCCGTCGATTTTACTTTTAAAAGTAGAGTCGATAAGTAATGACTGAAAAACGCAAACTTGTCAAATAAACTCTTCCAGAAAATACAACTTGTAAAATCGATAGCATGACTGCACATTTGGATGGTTAAAAACAGCGCCATGAGCGACTTTTACCCATTTTTTCAGTGAAAATATTTTCAAGTAGCTTTTCATCATTGAATCGTAGTTATTTTTCTTTTTCGCGCCGCGGTCTTTGTTTCTCTTTCTCAGTCAAATCTCTTCAAGCCGTCAGCTTAGCTTTACCATTTTCGTTCTCTTTGTCCAGTGTAGAACAATTTCAGTGAACTGCATCAAACTGCAAAATGTTTATTGTTTTGGCGCCCACTGGTCAGCAAATTTGCGCGTGAGTGTACACGGACGCGTATGTACGGACGGACGTTGTACGTATTTTCGAATTCCGGGCTTCATGTGGTCGATTTCAAATGAGCTCGATGGTTTACCATATTTTCTTAATTATGGTGCTCCGCTTGCGCGGGCCTTTGGCCCGCGCGGAGCTCCGCTATTAATGTGATTAGTTTCCAGTTTCTTCGCACGATCAGTCTCCAAATCAAAACAAAATGGCGGCTAAAGCAAAATTAGCGATAAATCTGTTTATATTTTGTTGGATTTACTCCAAACCAGACAGAGTCTTTGGAATACAAAACATGAATCATATCGCAACCGCAGTATAAAAAAAGGGAGTACGGATCATCTGACACCTAAACTTAAACTTGTCAAGGAAAACTTGTTCATCATCTACACGAGCAAGGAAATCTTGTTAATAAAAAATGGTCAAGAAAAAGTTGTTGATCGTCTACACGAGCGATGACAGTGCCAAAGAAAAATTGTCAAGGAAAAATTGCCCGTGTAAATGCCGCTTTATTGTTGCTTCAAAGCTGATGCTTGTATATGCTTGTAAATGCGTTGCGGTCAGGAACGTGCTTAAAATACGTAAGCCTGCTTTGCATATAGTCGTAGCCGGTCGTAAACAGAAATAAAGACATCTCATTATTTTAGTGTATTTTCTTTGTTTTCATTCATTTGATCACACATCACATTTATTCGTTTCTTTATCCACATAATGTATTACTACATTATTTCTTTCGTTATTTATTCGCTTGCTTATTTACGACTTGACACTTCATTCGTCCATTTGATTTGGAAGTGAGGTTTTCATTCATTCATTCATTTTTTCGTTCATTCACCGATTCACTCGTACTCATTTATGCATCTCCACTTATTAATATAGTTAGATATTTTTTTCCATTTAAAGCAAAACTACCAATCAAGATACGCCTAGAAAAGCGATATTTTTTTGATTGGTTCATTACTCAGGGAAAATCCCGCACTTACAAAAATAATTGATCCAGCTTTATTTACGTATCGCCTGACAACGGTCTAGAAACCTTCTAGAATCAGCACACTATAAATCTTACCATTATTAGTAGAAAAAAGACCTGGTTTCTGTGTTTCTACTGTAAATTTTTAGTTCGTGACACGGAATGCGGAAACGTCCACGCATCACAGAACATGCAATATAACACAACTCAAGACCGGAAATATAGTCATAGCCACTTTCATCGTCCAAAGACCGGAACTCGAGAAGTTCATTAAACACAGCAAAACTTAGCGTAGTCAGTTTTATGATGGAAAACACGACGTCAACTTCTTCGCCTTCGAGCAGCGATTCGATTCCTGTAGAAGGAGCCGCTTTAGCAGCAACATTCGAGATCTTATTATGCTTTACAGGAACGATTGGAAACTCGCTGACCATCACAGCCATTATAAGGAACAAGAAACTACATTCCGCCACAAATTTCTTCATCGCTGCTCTGGCTGTAGCTGATTTACTAGTCAGTGCTATACTGGTGCCAATGAGAGCATCGCAACACATTTCTCTCGCTAGAAGGCTTGGACTGAACATTTCACCAGCAGCTGTCGAAGTGGCTGGCTTTGTAGGACGTGTAAATATTATCGCGTCGATTTCGTGTCTGTGTGCGTTGAGTATCGATCGCTGCATTGCACTTTCACGGCCAGTAAAGTATATTACGTCGTTTAAACAAGCAACTGGCAAAGTGACAATCATCATTGCCATTATCTGGGCGATTGCTGTGTTTATCACAAGTATCCCGAAGTTCCCTGGAGTCAGCGATAAACCGTTCTTGATCTTTTTCGTTGTGTTTGTGCTAGTCGCCACGCTGGTAATAGCGATAGCTTACTTTAAAATCTTTAAGATTGCTAAAAAAGCTGGGAAAAGACGAGGCAAGACGGCTGCTAACCTTATTCGTCTGTCCGTGTGCACAGCTGTTGATCCCAGACTGAAAGAAGCAGCCGATCAGCAATCAAAACGAGAAGAAATACAAACACAACAAGCTCAAAAGCAAGAGCACAAAGCTGCTAAGACAATTGGTCTCGTAATAGCAGCCTTCATAGCTCTGGTTTATCCTCGAATTATACTTATTCTGTATCATTTTGCTGTTCCTTCTTCGACGATAAGCCGCCATGCTAGGTTCTGGATTCGTATTTTACTCTACGCAAATTCATCAGTCAATCCTACTTTGTACGCTTGGAGGCACAAGGACTTTCGACGTGAGTTTATCAAGATCTTTACAAGCATCATCAACATTTTCAGGTGCCGAAAGGACACTGAAGACTGGGAGAGTAAACCAAGAAGTGAATCAAAGCCAACTATATCAACAAGTGCATAAAATTAGCGGATAAGGGGAGACATGGGGACCAGTGCCCCCCTTTTGATTTATTTTTTATAGATAGTATTTTTTATTTATAATCTGTAATTTTTGTATTAGTGCACCTTTCAAAATTCGCCACTGAAATTCGATAGTTGGTGGGAAAAATTCATTGACATTTTTTTTTAATAAAAAAAACATGCCTGAAAAAATGAAATAAAAAAGAACAAATGCATGCATGAATGAATTAATTAATGGATGATAGAATCAAAAAATAAGTAACTACTGTAATCTACTATATTCTAACTGGCTGTATTTCTGTGTCTCTGGAGTGAAACATAAGGACTGACCTCAGTTTTCGCGGCCATCATTCTACGGTGTCCAACTTATCATTGCATTTACAACTGTTTCTCTAGAAACATCAACGCAGTCCTGCCTAGTATTTTTTACTAGTTTTGACCAGTGTACATTGTATGTAGGTGACCAGAACAGAGACTTATAAGTGTATTGAAACGTGTAGCGACCGTACATAGTTTTGGTTCCATGCTCCGGAATTAATATTTGATTTTTCTCATCAAAAAGCCTTTCTAGCATAAAATCATATCTCTCATGCTTCCAAAACCATGTAAACTAAGTAAATGATAATTATTGACATGTAGAAAGGAAAATCTCTTTTAAACACTATTGAGATTTTACAAATGTTTGATTTTCAGCATCAAGCGGCCATTTTGAATCTAGCTCTGAGTATCAAATATTGACCAAATATGGTGTCAGAATTATGCTAATTAGTGTGAATATTTTGGAGCATGGAACCGAGCTACACGTTTCTATCCGGACACATAACTGTATCAATCACTGAATGAAAACTGTTAAAACCAATGAATATGTTATGCACAATAAGAAATAAAGTAAATAATTGACTGTCAGAAATGCATATGAAACACAATCATACAGTTATGTAATTGCCATCAAAATAAGACAGGTCTTTGAGTGGGATTATTGTGAGGACACTCGAACCATGATACTTGTCTTTATTTGGCTTTTTTTCACTGAGCTTTCTACTGCTTCAAATCCTCTAAAAAAGTAGGACTGAACTCAAATGAGTTATCAAATGAAAATGTCTTCAAATCAATTCATTCAAAGGATGCATGTTAAAAAAGTACCAAAAATGAAAAAAATTGTTCAGTGTTTGAGTGTCCTCACAGTAAATCACACAACCTTTGCATTACCAGACCAATGCCCTTCCAACCAGGCAATCAAACAGACACATAATCAGTGATTATCAATGCTTCAGGTTTATTTCAATTCACTTTTGATTGTTTTTTTTGTGACACCAAATGACATAGTCTCTCTTCTTTTCTTTTTAATTAAAAAAAACACAGACAAACTTCCAGTTATAAGCAATACATGCAAAACTGTTCTGTCTTACTTCTGTTGTTTTTGTTTATAAAATCTTCTTTTTTAAGAATTGTTATTCTTTTTCAGCAAACATTGTGACGGCATAACAGCTTCCAGTGGCCTTTCTCTTTCTTTTTTATCACAAAAGAAAACCAGTCCATTATAAACAGAATTTCAATTGCTAATAAGGCATTCATGTCAAACCTCATTGTCATATCCTGTTTCAGTTCTAAAGATAGAATTCTCCATTATTACATGAACATCAGAACATCCTTACGGTTGCTATTTTTGAGCATAGTTAATAGAGGGAGATGGTTAAGAAACCTATTGTTATAAGCCTTTGTTTCACTTTTGATGTTGAATGTGTCCTGAGGGTGCACAATTTTTGACTTCTTGCCACCCGAATTTGCAAAATAACTAATCATAAACATTGCTTTTGTGATTATGGTGAGGAAAGTTCAAATATCTATCCGGAATATTTAACTATTCTTAAAAGACTACAAGCTAAAAGAAAGATTTCAGTCTGTTCACTCAGCCATAGCCAGCAAGTCTAAAACAATGCTAAAACAAAAGACTGTGCACTGTCACGCTTGAAAAACTTGTACAAAGACTTATAACAATAGGTTTCCTAACCATCTTCCTCTATTAACTCTGTTTTGAGAGAGTTTCCAGGTTTTGCCAATGTTATTATTTACTATATGATGCCTTTGTAGCTCAGAGAACATTTCTTCCTTGGCTTCTTATAAAAAATAGAATTTGCCACATTCACAAAATGAATCCCTAGTTGACTTTTTGGACTGTCAGCAATGTTTTCAACAATTGGGAAATGATATCTCACCAAAATGTGAAGTTATAGAAAACTGCAATATTCTTTGATACCTTTTTCTTCAAATGACAGTTCATCCACTTGCTCTGTATTTTCCATGTGATTCATTTTTTCTTGTTTTCCACAAGTGACTTCAATTATTCACACAGTGAATTATTTGTCTTCTCTTCCAGAGATAACTTCAATTCCTATACTTCTAGCTGATCCCATTACAGTTTTACAGACACTTTCCAGAGGCACATTCTGAAATGCTGGATCATTCTTCTTAATTTTGGCAATTTCAAATATTTGTTGTAGTGTGACCGTACCAGCAACCTCTTTCCCTTTGATCAACAAGAAAAACAAACCTTTCAGTGATCAGAGCCCATTTTGAGTGTGTGATACTGTGGTTATGATACCACTTCAATATGGTGTCCATATCATTGTAATGTTTTCTTTGATATTATGGCTACATTGCGATACAGTAGAGTGCACACACCAAAAGTGTGCACCATAAATACCACTAAATAGTGCTATTTTATGCTAATTCTATTGTTTTCTTTTGTTTAATTAGTGCTATTTACCACTAAATAGTGACAACTGTTGCATAGATTTAGTGTTTGCAGTCTACTGTTTCACACTCATGTGAAAAATGACTCTAATAAGAGAGAAGCTTAGACAGTTTTCCCTTTTTTTGCAAACTAACAAAAAAAGTGAAATGTTGATTATATGATAAACTTAAAGTTAAAGTAGCTGTAAATAATTTAATTGTAGACAAATAATTTACCAGGTTTGTTGGCTCCCTTTTCAATTCCTGCAGCTGACTTTAGGAAATATGATACTGTTGGTGTTGTAGTTTCAAATGTGAATGTTCGGTCACCCTAGAGTGTGAAAAAAAAAAACTATAAATAAAAGACAAAACATCAAACAAAACCAGTCATTTGTACATATGTCTTCCTGAAACAAAAACGTACATAAATTTTCAAAGCAAAGCAACACCAGTGATGAATTGTATAAAGCAATCCTAATTTGCATCTACTGAAAACTCTATTTTCTCACCATAGAATTTAAAAAAATGAGTTAATGATAAACTCACATTTGGAGTTACGCACAATTCATCAAATTCTATTCTGATGATAAACACTGATTTTCATTTTACAAATAGTTTTTACAACATTGCTTACTTAATTATCTGGAGTAATTAATTAATGAAAAACAACAATCAATATTAGCTAATCAACAAACTAATTTTAATCAATAAAGTTTACAGATTGATATAATAAATTCAGTAATCAATGATTTAAAAGGTCACACATTCTTTGGACATCAATTAATCATCAATTAATCATCATTTTCTGATATTAATCAATTAATATTGATAAGTATTGATTGATATCGATTTTCATTAATTATCAATGTTATTGATTAATTACTCTGGGCTAATTACCTTGTAACGGATGATTGTTGGTATGGGAACACCATCCTTAATATGTTTTGTTTTATCATTGAACTCTTTACAAAACTGTTGAATGTTGATTCCTCTCTGCATTTAAAAACAAAAGCATAATTCTGTAAACAATCATTCAGCCATGCTATGAACCATTTCTAAAGTTTAATGTTAAATATAAGCTATCTGCACATTTATAAAGTTAGTTAACTGTGTATTATATAACGTCTAAAGGAGGTTGTATGCAAGTGGAGGAATTTGAACTACAATGCTGGACAAAATACTATGGGAGTATACCATGGGGGGGGGGGAGACTCCGGGGATAGACGATCAGAATAAACGATCGGGGATGCTCGTCGAAATTTTTCAAAAATACCCCTAAAAGATACTCAACGTTTTTCAAAAGAGCGTGGCTTTGAAAAATGTTTCTCTCTAAAAGATACCAAAATTATGAGTTTCAATGCTATTCAACCCCTAACAGATAGCAAAAAGTGTGGAATTTGGTAAATTTGGGATAGCTTTCCCCTTCCCTGTAATAATAATTCTTGGATGGCATGCCCCATAAAATGCTTCCCCTTTTAAATAATTATTTGTTGTTACAAAACCAGTTCACAAATAAGCGCTTGTGAATGAAATATTGTTAGCACACTTATTGAGGTGGGACATTTGAACACGTTTTTAATATGGGGAGAGGGACCGTGGTTTGATGTGCCAAGTAAAGTAAGTAAAAAACATTTTGACTTTCACTCGTAAAATCTTAGTGTTCAGACAAGCTTGTGTTTCTTTCGAGTACAAATAAAAGAGTCCAAAGCTACTTTCATAGTGGGGTGACAAAAAATTAGTTTTAAAATCTTCAAACACTTCACGTGTATTAAAAGTTCGAAATTGTTTGTAACTTCTACAAAACTATAAAAGACATGATCACAAGAACATAACGTAGATAGTTTACCTGGCCTAAAGCAGGGCCTAATGGAGGAGAAGGTGATGCTTTTCCTGCATTTATAAACGTTCGTAAAACGCCACTAACATTTTTGGCAGCCATCTTGAAAAAGTGAGCCTGCAGTGTATATATGAGCAGCGGATATCTATAGTAATTGGGATTCCTGTGCCATTTTTCGAAAGTGTAAAAAGCGGGAAAATGATGGGAAAACAAGACAATATTGTTTTGGTTGAGTATTGTTTGTTGCAAATACAAACAAAATGCCCGAAAAACTATAATTTCCATACTTATGTTTCAAAAAAATTATTAGGCACATGGGGGGATCTGGCAAAACTTTCATGTTGCAGGCTGCATACATTATCTGACCCTAGCGTTTTAGTAATGATATCACAATCCCCTATGACGATTCACAAAATTCCTATCCCCCCCCACCCTTCAGAACACATTCAATATTGTGAACCCCCCCCCCCCCCCCCCCCCCCCCTTGTGCTTATACACAGGATTTTTCCAGCGCTGGAGGCTTGGTTGTCAGGAGCTCATTACTTGCAATGGCTCAAACATTGTCCCACTCATGCTAATTACAGCTCTTGAGCCTTGATTGTTGTCTTACTTCGACACTGTCCGAAACGTCAGTTTCCACTCAACTTACAAACTCTTCCATTTGATGTAGCACCGTATCAACTGACCATAGTGAGGCGTGGCGTGGCGTATTGTAAAGACAATCACAGAAAACGTTTTAACTTACTCACATTTTTATTTTACTATTTCTATTCATTTACGTTCACAATTAATGAGATGCTAATCGAGAAATCTGCTTTTGCTACATAGGAACGATATCCATTGTTCCACGTTTCCAATTTAGTGGAAGTTCTCATTTTAAAGGCATCACATTGCTCCAATATCGACCGTCATTGCCACCTGGAGTATATCTGGCAACCACGACCGTCACCAGCGCACCGTTGTGAGTCGCCGTTGCAATACCAACGCCGACCTTAGTGGTCGATTTCCAGACAAGCTACAGATGAAATAAAACAAAAAAACATTAATGGATATTAAAGGCCACATATAATGAGATGTGTAAGGGACGTAATTTCAACTGTATGTCATTAGGGAAGGACCTCCAAACATGGTTTGAAAAAAAAAAAAAAAAAAAAAAAAAAAAAAAAAAAAAACAGGCAACAAAACAGGCAAAAAAAAAAACATAGGAGCCCAAACTTCCGAACAAACAACAAAAAAGGGGGAGTATATACTTCACTTTCGGGCATTTCAATAGCGCTTCTGGAATTTAAAGTGGTTATAACCCTTTGAATGAAATTTATGTAGTTAATTCTACTCACTGTCAGCTTTCGAATGAGGTATATCTTAAGGGTATTCGATAAAATACGACCAAGCAATTCGATGCGAAATTTAGCAATTTTTTTGTATTTTTACATGGTCGTCCGAATGACGGAAATGACGTACATGCAGGTACCTAACATGCGCATTGAGCGATATCCGGTTTACTTTTCTTCCGGTTTTCATATATCCGGTCTGCATATTTAATGACTATAGTAGTATCTTAGTTTTTTTAAGACTGGTACGTAGTCTCCTGCACAATATGATACAAAAATTGTGTTTCTTGTTGGCAGATTTGCATAGGAATTTGTTTGTTAGTAAACATAAAGTATCGCTACTATTGTAGCTCCTAGAAGAAGATGAGGCAGCCTCTTGTGCGCGGCACACGATACAAAATGCGGCTGTTGGAGATGTAAGTGCTTGTCTACACAATTGAATCTTATTGGTCGGTTATCGTAAACATGACCAAGAACACAGCACAAAAGTGGAGTGGAGTGGAGTGGAGTGGAGTGGAAAGGAGTGGAGTGGAGTGGAGTGGAGTGGAGTGGAGTGGAGTGGAGTGGAGTGGAGTGGAGTGGAGTGGAGTGGAGTGGAGTGGAGTGGAGTGGAGTGGAGTGGAGTGGAGTGGAGTGGAGTGGAGTGGAGTGGAGTGGAGTGGAGTGGAGTGGAGTGGAGTGGAGTGGAGTGGAGTGGAGTGGAGTGGAGTGGAGTGGAGTGGAGTGGAGTGGAGTGGAGTGGAGTGGAGTGGAGTGGAGTGGAGTGGAGTGGAGTGGAGTGGAGTGGAGTGGAGTGGAGTGGAGTGGAGTGGAGTGGAGTGGAGTGGAGTGGAGTGGAGTGGAGTGGAGTGGAGTGGAGTGGAGTGGAGTGGAGTGGAGTGGAGTGGAGTGGAGTGGAGTGGAGTGGAGTGGAGTGGAGTGGAGTGGAGTGGAGTGGAGTGGAGTGGAGTGGAGTGGAGTGGAGTGGAGTGGAGTGGAGTGGAGTGGAGTGGAGTGGAGTGGAGTGGAGTGGAGTGGAGTGGAGTGGAGTGGAGTGGAGTGGAGTGGAGTGGAGTGGAGTGGAGTGGAGTGGAGTGGAGTGGAGTGGAGTGGAGTGGAGTGGAGTGGAGTGGAGTGGAGTGGAGTGGAGTGGAGTGGAGTGGAGTGGAGTGGAGTGGAGTGGAGTGGAGGGGAGTGGAGTGGAGTGGAGTGGAGTGGAGTGGCCGTCATACCTGAGTAAAATGTCCTGTTTTTGAATGAAATCTTGGATTTTGGTAGTCATAATCTTTAATCTCATCGTACCTTAAATAAGGCAAAACATTCGGTAGGTGCAATAAATGACATTATTTAAAAAATCCTACAGACTTGTACGTAGCCTCTATTGCCGCCGTCCTCTCAATCTCGTACCCAGAGCCAACGTTTTCTTGCGCAAAGAACAAGGGCTCTGTCATAATCCGATAACGGAAGCCCTATTTTATGGTTTCCGGTTAAGTTGTTTATGCACATATTCTATTTTGTTAGCGTTTTTAAAGTTTCATCTATTACCAGGAGAAACTTTAATGTCTTTTCGGTCGTCATTTTGAAGATGTTACTAAACACATAAAACATGGCTTCCTGTATCGGATGCCACAAGAAAACGCGGGCTCGCACGAGACAACTGAACGCACGTCATATAGATCGCTCATTATTTATGGGGAGGGGGTGCTGGTAAAAGGAGGAAAGGATCGGTAGAAACATTTTTTGCCGCCGATCAAAAGGCGTGAAAACATAGACTATGAAAACTTTTTGGGCTGCATGCATGTGCTTTGATCGATTTGTTCCTAATCATTGGCTTACCACGATTGAACAGCAGCTCTACAGTTTGATGCGCTAGCTCCTCTGCTTTTGTATAAATTCTCGCCATAATTTCCATCGCTGTGTTCAAAGCTGTCAGCAGTAGCAAGCTTTAAAGCAAATTGAGCAGCTTGAGCCGAAAGGTTAGAATCCCACGACAGATTTGGAGTGTTGGTGTGCAACTGTCGTTTGGCATTATGAGCGCCAAGGCAACCATTTACGTCCACTAAAATTAACAACACAAACATTGTAAAAATTATTTCAATAATTCTGACGTGCTTGCATGGGAAATGCAGTCAGCGGTGAACATGTCAAAACCCAAAGATATAGCCTAGCCGAGCCTTGAAGTGCTCAAGAATAACATTTTAAGCTTTGGAAACGCCCGGGATCACCGTCGGTCGACTTGGGAATCGGGTTCAACGTCTTGAGATTTGATATCAAGGGATCAAGACATTATCAGGGATCAAAATATTCGTTCAATTAGCTGGGACTAAACAGGGTTTCTTTATTCTTTTGACTGATCGTGATCACTGCAAAATGAATATATCTCGTTACTACTGCCTTTGATTAGTAGCACTTCACTCTGCGCCCTCATTACTTAACATGTATATATGAGTGTTATAAGCAAGAGCGCTAGCCAACTACAAATATATGACTTGCACATATGAATTTTGTAATATAATTATTTTAAAATGATTAGATTATCAATTCTTCCTCCAACTCTAATTTATTCTGTAATCCAGTGACCTGACTTAGAATAGTTTTAACTAGTTGCAGGTCAGTGGAACTCTCGAAATTATATATTGAAGTTATAATAAAGAATGATTTTACTTGCATAAGGGACGGACCATTAGATATTTGAGGGGGGCAAATACCAAAAAAATATCGAGCAAAGCCTTAAACAGAGAAAAAAAATATCGTGCACAACCATCACATGAGAAACAAATATCCTTCAAAAAAAATCGCCTAAACCCCCCCCCCCCCCTCCTCCTCCCCTCAAATATCTAATGGTCCGTCCCTAAGGCAATATATATTACTGAAATTCTGTGCTTTCTGCTATTTCAGACACTTAACCGCTTACCGTCATTTGGTGGTTTTTGCATCCATCAATTAAATCTCTGGTATACCACACGAATGAAAACTAACCAATCTATTCACAATTCATATTAGCATGCACGTTTGGGCGAAGTTCGAGATCAGTTTTGCGATTGAAGTTCGAAATATTGATTTACAGGAGAAGAAATGACTGCAAATGCTGGCGGGGATGAGCGTTCGAGTGGCTAACTGAAGGGCCTGTTTATATGAGGCGAGCCAGCCCGGTTTCGCGGGCTGGTTTCTTTTCTTTTACGCTCTGATACTTGAACACCAAAGAAACCAGCCCGCTAAACCGGGTTACCTTATTCCATATAAACAGGCCCTAAGTCAGCAGAAAACGGAAAATACTATCAATAAGATAATCGTTACACGGCAAAAGCTAAACTAACCATTGACAATCTGAGGGGGTGGTGGTGGTCGTGCTACAATACAAACAGAAATAACGTTAGTGATCAACAAGATGTCTCAAATGTTTGAATGATATACATAAGAAAGGATTTGGTCGATATATATACCTTTGCAAATTCCACAAGCAGCAGGGCATTTACTTGAAACGAAAGAATAGTAAGCACTGCTTGGTTTGCAGTAGCCTTTATTTTCCCATTGGACACAACCATACTGATCCTTTTGGTCTTCACGGCATTCTGCAGAAAACGAATTGCAATACAATAAAACCCCTCTATACCGGACCCTCAATATACCGAAATTCTCTTTAAAAACCGAACAACTTTTATTGGGCATAATTCAACTTTTTCCAATGAACCCCCTCTAAACCGGACATTTTCTTTGGTCCCAGTACTGTCCGGAATAGAGGGGTTCCACTGTAGAGGATATACATTATGACGTCATTTAAACCTGGTTTCCATATAATCGCTCACGATCGCCGGATCGCTGAAATCATTGATACGAGGATCGTTCACGATCGCTATCAACTGTTTCCATGTGTTTCGATCGCTGAAAAGTATTTCCACATAATCTCTGACGTGACGATCGCTGACATTATTTACAGCGACCCTGCGATCGTGAACGATTTTATGGACACCAGGCTTTAATTACAAATACCAGCATTCCTTGCGATTTCTCTTTCATATTTAAATTCTTAATCCCATTGGAGATTAACAGAACAATCTGAACTAATTGCGCTACAAAAGAAAGTCGCGAAAGTATTCTGGTAGTGGTAGTTTAAAACGTCATCATATAAATTACATAATGTAAGATCAGCTGTCTCTTGGTACGCAAAATCAGTATTCATAGCTGTGGGGCGGATAACACAGTCTACCTGATGAACAACTTTAAGACGGAAATCGAGGTCAGTATTAATCAAATCAGCCTAAATGCATGGATAGAGACACAGGCAGCCCAGGCGTACCTCCCGCCATTTTGAAGAAGACAAGAAGATTGCCTGGGCTGCCTGTGATAGAGACTGATATAAAAATACCTCGTTACAAGGGGTTCCCCCTTTAAAAAGTGGGAATTAACGGGGTGCTCGACAGAGCTTTCAGGGTCAAAATTGAAATCCTCGCGTACCTTTTAAGGCCCCAGGCTGTGAAGGTGGTTGTGGTGGAGGTACTGAAAGGCAATCAGAGACAACATTAGTAATTTAACGAAAGCTGTAAAATGTTTGCAAAATAAAGATATATATTATGTAGTATTTATAAAATGTTTTATCGGCAGATTTAGATACGAACTGAAAGCCGCGTATCTATGGCACCGATAAAACACGAATTCGAATTTCATACATTGCTTCAAAAACTCCAAACGTTTGTTTATATTTTCCATCAAAAACTCAAGAATTTTTTAACCTTATCATTGGGTTAAAATAAAGCTTTAAGTTTAAGCAAAAAAGGACAGTTTTATATCAGTAGTTCTAGAACTCGTCATGGGAATTGATTTGCTTTCAAAATCACTTATTAATTATTCGTAAATTTTAGAAGTTACATAAAAAGATTTAGTCTTGATATATACCTTTGCAAATTCCACAAGCGACTGGGCATCTTCTTGAAACGAAAGAATAGAAAGCACTGCTTGGTTTGCAGTAGCCTTTATTTTTCCATTGGACACAACCATACTGATCCTTTTGGCCCTTCCTGCAATCTACAGATACTAATTATCAGGGCTATGACATAGAATAGCTCCCGGGGGGAGGGGAGTCCTATTGGCAACATGCGGCCGGGTTATAATAGTCGTATCTTTTGGGGGTCAAAATAGGCGACGTACAACTACAACTACCAGAATATATGCCCTGCCAAATTTCGTTCGTAGCGCAATTGGTGCAGATGGTTTTCTTAATCTCCGAAGGGATTACCGGAATTTGAATATGAAAGACAATTCGCAAAGAATGCTGGAAGTTGTAGTCAAATAATCTCGTAATTTGCCTATGACGGACCTGGTCACTTTCAGGGTGTCTTTTTTGAATATCATATTATGTATTAATAACTACGTCCAAACATTAACACGGCAACAAAATCAACCTAGGACGCAAAGCTAGAACCAGTACAGATCTATAATGAAGATTGGAAGTTCTAGGGCAGGGAATGATCGTCGAAAATGACTAAAACGCATGCACCATAGTATTATCCAGGTGGATGTGGCAATACATGATATTTAGCCCTATTGGGAGAGTTACTAAAAAAATACCAAAATCAATTACACTTTCGCGCTTATCTTCGAACAATTTTATGGACGTTTCATGAATCTGAACCTTATCATTTGATTGAAGAAATAAATAAGGAGTTCTTATTTAGAGCCGGAATCAGTTCTTCGTCAGACCCCTAAAATGATACAAATTATAGCCTGAAATTTGAGTTCATACAAGTGAAGAAAAAAAACTATCACCTCAAAACATTTATAAGACTAATGTATCCCCTGAACTGATATAAGTCAGTTAGTTGTATTCTAAAACGTTATGTATACCTGGCAGAGATGCAGCCATCGCAAACAGCGTAAAACAAGAGAGAACGGCGATAAAGCTCTTCATCGTTAACGACTTTTTCAGTAATAGTTCTTTATCTTCTAAGAGCTAAAGTCAACAGTGATGTAGAATGTGCGTTAATCAAAATATATAGTCACCCGTCTAATCTATTTTCATTCGTTGAAGAGTGCTAGTCAGATAAGATCATTTCGGGACTCATTTAAACATTTTGTTGTTGTTGTTTTTTTTTTTCTATAGAGATTTGGAATCGGCACAAGTGTGAACGTAAAAAAAATATTGATTGCAATTATAGTGTCATTACATTTAGATAGTTTTCTCTAAGTCTTAGGGATGGACCATTAGATATTTTAAGGGGTTTGGGGGAGGGGGTAGGCAAAAACCAAAAAAAAATCGAGCAAAGCCTTAAACAGAGAAAAAAATCGTGCACGGCAGATGTGCCAAAAACAAAATCATGCAGCTAGGGTGCTTCTTAATCACCATAAAAAAAATCCTGAAAGCCAAATATGATGGAAAAAAATATCTTGCAAAATTAAAAAGAAGTAAATAAGTAAATAAATTAAAAATGCCCAATCAACACCCCTCAAATATCTAATGGACCATCCCTTAGCTGATCAAAAGTTCGTAGCGGGATTTATAGTTTCCTTTGTATTAAAAATACGACATTTTGATTAAAAAAACTTTGTATTTAAAACAAGAAAACTGAAAACTAATATTATATATGCTAACAAAATTATTATTCGCTAAATCAGTATTTTAAGAACACTACCTTTTCAAGAATAGCTGTATAATAATAACAACAATAAATGCATGATTGTATTATATGGCGCTCAAGTTCAAAAACTGTATCGTTTCAATCCGCGAGCAAATCCGCAAATGCAGGGGCGGATTCAGGATTGTTTTCAGCATCGGGTGCACCACCCAGCAAGCAAACATGAAATAGTGAGAATATTGTGGAAAAATATTTGAGAAAACAAGGAATTGAAGTCATATCAGTGACGAAATTAATATTTATTCTTTCAACTTTTCGTATTTGCATATTATTGTTGAACTAAGTCTTGTTATATTTTGCTTTCTTTCGTCCGTTCACAGAATGTTCTTTAGGAACATGACAATACTATTAATGATCCTTGAAGTAATTTTAGGAATTAATTAGTTTCAAGTTTATTTAGTTATATAACCCTAGTGTATTTGTACAATGTCTTATATCATGTAAATAAAATGTATTCACAATGTTTTTTCACTATTACAGATCGAGATCAGAAAATTTTGTAAAAAAACTATTTGTATAGTTACGTAATAAGATTCAATAGCAGACAAAAAACGACACTACTAATGATCTACCATACTGACAAGATCTGCAAAGATATGCAGCCGTATCGATGGTGTCTAGATCATCGGTGATATTCAGATCTTGCTTTTAGATAATGTTATTTAACCAAAATCTGCACTGAAGTTTTTGAATGATTATCGAATCCGGAAAACATTTAGGGATTGAGTCATCTTTATTGGTTCCCCCACACATAGATATAATATATACATGTACTTAAAAAAGTACTGCTAGCTAGTAAAAATAACAAAGTTAAAATTTAAATCAATTTGATTTGCGAGAAAAAGTATGCTGTATGCGGGCGGTGGTTGATATAAACCTACTCGATCAAAAATTTGAGAATTTCGAGAATTTGCACTGAAAAAGTTTTTGAATCCGTAAAATTAACTCCATGCCAACCTCATATATATATAGAGCAAAAAAAAAAGAATTAAATAATACTTATGTAGAGATATGGCCCTCAAATCAGTAACCACTACAAACGAGTTGGAAATCAATTTAGTGCGATACCTGCTGGCGGCAAATTCTCACAACCGCAAAGAGCTCTGGGTACGAGAATGAATTCTCATTTGTGCAATGAGCATGCGCACAAACGACATACACAGATTCATTAACACGTTTTAGAAATGGAGAAAACGATTGCTTTCAATTAAGATCGTAAGATATCTAAAAAAACTATTAGTAACACCCTGTTATCGTGTTCCACCTTTAACTAGCTTTTATTTCTTCCTTTAATTGTATAGTTTATTTACATTACAATCCCTTGCTATTGCAAACCCTTCATTTAATCTAATTATTTAGACTCTTCTTCAGTCGACTCTCGTTAAGTCGCTCAGCCTCTCTAGATCTTTCACTTTGAGACTTATATACATATAATTAAGAATCTTGCGAGCCATCAAGGGTCCCATAATTAAATCTGGGACCCAACACTCTTTACGAAATACTTCCACTGAGATAGTGACTCACAAGCGCAACTGTACACGCAATTAAAAAAATCAAAATTCTTATGACTGAACAAGTTTGATGCAATCAGGCGTCGACGTTACTGCTCTTTGGTTCATATTTATCTATTTCTATTTATTAATTTCTGTCGATTGTAAAGACACCATGCAGAAGTAATGTATTTAAGGTCGGTGCACACCAGGCGACAAGTCGCAGCGACAGGTCCTGGCCCGCAACAGGTCGCCTCAGTGTGCACTGGTTCAACATTCGTCGCCTACAACTCTCTCTGT
Source organism: Diadumene lineata (assembly GCA_918843875.1). Classification (NCBI taxonomy): domain Eukaryota; kingdom Metazoa; phylum Cnidaria; class Anthozoa; order Actiniaria; family Diadumenidae; genus Diadumene; species Diadumene lineata. The sequence continues at coordinate 13,024,431 of OU974074.1, read as the reverse complement.
CCCGAGAGGTTGGGGCAAGTCGCAGCGACAACATTCTGTCATGGCAACAAAGTACACGTGTCGCGGGGAGAAGTCGCTGCTATAATTTTTTTTTAGTGTGTACCGGCCTTTAAGGACCTTTAACTTTGAAATAACAAAAATAAATATTGCAATGAATATATAATTTATTTATTTTAAACATCATTTTGTATACTTTTAAGTGTCAATGCACATCTTTGAAATGTGTTTGTCTGTCTGTCCGCTCAGTTTGTATTCTTCAAGTCTTTGTTCTAGTGCATAAGTCACAAATCCATAATAATGGACGACGTCTATTGGTCCATGTGGATACGAGTCTGTGATTGGATGAACGTGTACCACAGGGATCCCAGCGCGACACATCGCCCATGTAGAATACGCATTGAATAGTAATATTCTCTAAAATGAAAATCATGCACGTGTAAAAAATGACGATACTGGTGATGATGACGATGATGATGGGGATGATGTTGATTATGGTTAGGGTAACGATGCAATGACAGCACTGTATGCAGTTTTCCTTTAACTATCTGTGATAGTAGTGAGACCCCTAGTAATGATGATGATGATGATAATAATGTTTGCTGATAGATGATGATATAGTGGTGACGGAATGGTCACCATTGGCAAGGATGATGATGATGAAATAGATATGTTAACGTGAAGATGAAGTTGATATTGAATAGGTTGGGATAATGAACTGGAATAGTGTTCAGAAGGGCCGGGGTCTACCATATTGCAGAGAGAGGACGCAAATGCACAATCGAAAAAGGTATATTCTGAGGAGAGAAGAACTCAAAGGTTTTTTAGGAAGGGGTGGACAACTTTCTCCTTGAACAACCCTTGTGACACTAACCAATGGTGACAACATATTCAATTTATGGAGATGGTGATCATGCTGGTGGTGGTGATAATCAGCTAGGTCATGCATGATAACAAAAACTAAAAATGGCGGATTAAACACACCTGAGACGTCAAGAACCTAAAATGGGTCGAATTCAATTGTTTGGAGTTCTCCTTATATATGGCTGTTGTACTTTTCCATATCACTTGAGCCTTGTACCCAGGACTCCTCAACAAATCAATCACGTGACCGATAAACGTCTGATAAGTGGTGAAGTTTAAAGACATTGCAAAATGCAAGCCCAGGTTCAATAACAACGTACTGTTAGGATTATCGATCATCAATGGGTGGAACAACACTTCTCTTATAGTATCCATGACGTGATTCTCGTCGAAATCCAGATCATCGTTGAGGATGATTGCCCGCTGCTCGCCCGAAAGGATTGGATAGATCCAGTTATAGCTGAATTCACACCTTGCATACAGCATGTTGCACAGCGCTCGTTTTCTGGCTGAGAGAACAAGGTTCTTTGCGACAGAGTCACCGTAAATCCACAGAGTTCCTGATGGAGAGATGTTGCTTGGGACGGTCAGCCACTTGAACACTGGTTCTATAATGTAGTAATAATAGTGTCTTTATTATATAAATAAAATACATATTTATATATACAGATTAAAAGTTGTTTTACAAAGGTTGAAAAGAAAAAGTAAATTCTTTAATAGATAATTACTGAGGCACACAGCATTCGTGGGTATAATGCTTTTAGCTAGAAGCATTATTTTTGATAATGCAGTTTGCTGTTTGTTGAAGTGCATTGAATATGCATTCGTTGGGATAATACTGAGTAAAAACAATGGGTTTTGATGAGAACAATGATTATTTTGATAGAATACAACAACAAAAATAAGGCATAGTATATGTTCTTAGAAATCTAGGGTGTCAGTGGCGGGAAAATAATCAGAACCTGCGTAGCGGCCCTTGGAGATGGGTTGGGCAAGGGTTTGGGGACGTGGAGGCAATTGGGGACGAGGAGAGGAAATGCCCCTCCCGAAGAGCCGTTCCGCAAGCACGGAAAATAATTTTTAGTCTAAGCAAGGTGTTTGCGAAGGAATCACGTGACAGAACGTTGTGTTGCTCGATGAATTAAATTAGACAATGCTTTTGTGCAAATACTGGGAGAAGTCAATTGGACAATATGTTGATGGGCCAAGGTCAGACGTAAATGCCACCAGCTAGTAATGCAAATACTTGCGAGGTTTTTGAGAGCGTTTGAAACGCTTGTGCGAAATAGGTAAAACACATCTGAAGCTAGCCCACACGTTTCTAGATTATAAACACTTCCTCCCGTTCCAGACTAAGACGACTAACGCCTGAGTTAACAAACGTCCCTTTCGGATTCTAATAACGGGTCCCAAGTCGACGATTTTGGATTCCAAAAGTAAATTTTGGACGAGATGACACTTACTATCATTGAAATAAGGTACCCAATCGGAACTGCTGACCCAGCGACCGTAAGGATTCCACAGAGAGCGACAACTATTTGCACACGATAAGTCTTGTACATCCTCTGAAAATATAAGAAACAATGCCACACCATATACAGCTAACCAATAATGGGGAACATTATCCTGAAAGGAGTTCAGGTACTTGCTTTCTCAAATATTTTTCACTGAAATAACGTCAACACTTCATGTTTACTGGTTAATGCACCCCTTCCTGAAAATGGTATACACCCCCCCCCCCCGGAATATAATCCTGGATCCGCCCTTACGATACGATACAGTACTATTTTCATACGAAAACGCGGCTTTATAGAGTCTGCTATTTAATGGACTACTTTCAGTCACGGAATACCGACTTATATGATCGTGTATCAGTCATTGGTATAAATTGATCGTCCTGATTATGGAGGAAAATTCGGTTAGACAAACAACAAGTGGTAAATGAAAGACTTACCAAGAGAAAACGATGTGCGAGCGACAGGCACAGTGATTATAAATGGTTCAAGGGACTGTAACAAATAGTCGTTCAACGGACCAAGAAGGTTCTCTCTTTGATATTTGCCTTGTGCGTTACCTATAATATACAACATACCGAAAACCAAATGAAAATGAGGCTGAAGCTATTCAGACACTTATACCTTTTAGTCAAATTCTTTGCATCGGCGACCCGCCGTTTCAAACTTTTGTTTAGATTTCGTCGTTTCTCGACCGTCAATAGATTTCAGGGACGAAACTTGTTTCAAATCAACTAATGACAGAGCGTGCTAGAGCAAGCTCTTCCCCATAAATTTGATTGACTGTTCAGAAAAGACCAGAAAAACAAACAAACAAACTAACAAAACAAAAAAACGGCGAGTCGCGATACAAAGAATTTTGCCATGTGAGTACTTGAAGAAACTTTGGTCAACTTTTTTGTTGTTGTTTTCAGGTGTGAAGCTTATGGCACACCTCTTGTTGTTGAGGGTTATTGGCCTGTCACCCAAAACATTTAAAACAAATCTTACGAACTACGTGTATTTACAAACACATCAATAAAGTTACTCAGTTCCTAAGATGGATTAACCCTGCCATTCTAGCGACAAACTTTGATAAAACTACTTGGTACATTCAGGAAAATGTATCCTTTTTAGAATTAACTTTCATAAAAATCACATTTTGATTGTTTAAAGATACCATCTCCCCCTCTCCCACTGGACAAAATTGTTAGATGTGTTGACTCCGACAAGACAATCATTTGATCATGAAATAAACATTGATTGGGTGGGTAGAGGAGGGGAAAAATAAAAAGTGCACATAAAAACGGAAAATCTACAAAGAGAGGGTTATCCAAGATTTTAGTTTCCGACTATTTTCAGAACATTAAATAACTCTTGGCATTTTAAAACTGTTAAATAAACCTTCGTTGATACAGACATACCTTGAATGAACCAATCGCTGGGTGGATCCCGTAACCCATCGCATCCACTGAAATCCAGTACGATATAAACAGTATAATTCCCAGGCTCCTGTACAAGAAACAGGGCCTCATATGAACCATTGTTGTAATCTATGACCTTTGCAACCAAAGCTGATGGTCCTCTGACGTACACCCTCAAAGCGTCTCCACCCACGGTTTTGTTTTCACCATTGTCAGTTCGTGCTCTAATGTGTATGGAGCTAAATTCTCTGGCTGGTTGTATGTTGGTTGTAATGCTTGAAGTTGCAATGTTCGTTTGTTGATCAGTTGTTCTTCTGGCTCTCCAATTCATATCATTTTTGCACGGTTCTATAATTGCTTTCCAGTCCGTATCTAACTTTGTATAGCGCTTCCACTGTCGTTTCAATGTTTCAAGTAATCTATGGAGAGTTTCAGTGCTGCTTTTGATCTGTTCTAAAACGGTATTTGATTCAAGCAGATAGTCATCGTTCAGTGATGCAACAATTCTTTCCAACTTAGACA